>CAEFZX010005379.1:0-195003 GCA_903066825.1 Alfaro cultratus | reverse complement strand
TAGCTTTAACATATTTGTTAGGTATGGCCATAGAATAAGCTGGGTATATGCACCGGGACAGCGACTCCATTTTGGTTAAATAGGTTCTCCCAAACAGGGTCAGATCTCTTTGGAGCCATCTATTTAACTGAGATTTGCAATTCTGAATTTTATTCTCTATGTCAACAGTTTCACTGAGTTTAACATCTTTAGTTATTAAAATTCCAAGATATTTAACTGAGGATTTAATGGGAATACTATAAGCTTCTGTCAGATCAGAGTCATGAATCGCCATCAGTTCACACTTCTGCAGGTTTAAGGTTAATCCTGATGCTTTGGAGAAAGTATTAATTAACTCAAGTACTTTAGGGGTTTGATGTAGGCTCTTCAAAAAATTGTAGTGTCATCAGCTAGTTGACTGATTATAATTTGGTCATCCAAAACTTTCAATTTGGGTATATTTGAGTTTTTTATGAAAATGCTCATCACTTCAACAGCCAAGATGAAGAGAAACGGGGAAATATTGCAGCCCTGTTTTACTCCCAGATTCAATTATTTACCTTTGCACTTTTCCTACATTTATTTTACCTTCTTCTTTCATTTATTTATTTTTATTCTTTATTCTATTGTGCTACTTGAGAGAGCAAAATTCCTGTTGTGTGTCACACACATAACCAATAAATCTGACGCTGAACTTTATTTCAACAGCTTGACATTGTTTCTCTCCATTATGGCTACACAACCCCCACACCGGTGTTGTTGGCTGTTGCCAGCTCTGCATGAAGTAGCTTTGCTCCTCCCCTCTGCCAAACTGGGCTCGCAGCTGGTGGGCAGCCTGACTCATTTGCTGCGCCACATGCCATACACTGCTCCAGCCTGTGTACAATGCAACATGGTGGGAAAGAAAGTGAGAGGGATTTGGGTGTAATAAAGTAACTTCCAGCAAATTTCCTACAGGCTTTTAGGTGATTGTTGCCTACTTATCTCCTCAAACCAAGTGACAGCCTGCCAGCTTGTTTGAAGACTTTCACATTATTTCACTTTGACTTTTACACTTTGACTCAGGAGCTAATTTATATGATTAAACCTTAGATCTTGATTCTACAATATCTTACATGAGTATTCACCTCTTAGTTTCTGAATTTATGTAAATGAGGCTTGGAGCGAACATTTCTAGAAGTGGTAGTCTGAGGTTCCCCATTCATAATGACATCAAGTTTTGTATATTCTTGCTATATTATGGAACCTTTATGACTAATATTTGTTCTGCTTCTAACATAAGTTTAAGTCTGCTTTGGAGTGAAAAGACACTACATTGTTTACTAAAGACCTACAAAAGTGACGTAATTTAAAAACAACAACTAACAAATCTGTTAAATTGAGTAAATGGCTGCAATGTAGTTTATAAAAATGGGATAAAATGTTATCTTATAAGAATATTGTTTAAAATTACAGAATATTTTTTTCAAGTCTTTCATACATCCTTCATTATAATGCACATGCATAATGGCATTCTAGTGTTTTAATCAATCCTTTTCAACTCGCACATGTACCACACATATCACAGCGTTTTTCATTTGAAAATGGTGTTTTTTTTAAATCCTCGACATAAACACAGTATATGTTTATGTATATCAGAGTGTATATCAGGCACTCTGCAGTATATCAGAGTGCCTGATATAATGCAGTTTAGTGCTGTGTTGATGTTTGCGTTTAGTTGAAAGTACTGCAGTTCAATCCCACAGACACTAACAGAGGTCTACATGCTACGATGACTCAGTAAAACCAGAGAAGCCTGTCGGATAAGCAGCAAATCAAGCTTAGTGGGAGACACTAATTCGGGATGGACATCAGAGTGAGTCCCATTTTAATAACCTTACCTGTCAGCCTGCCTGTTTACTCCCTACTTTTCCTTCACACCTGCAAACAATTCCAATGAGCCATCTGTTTCTCATCCAGCGATCAGCACTCCCACTATTTAAGCCCCCCTCTTTCATTTATTCTACTGTTTTCTACTCTGTGCTTGTTTCTTATACAAATCTCCTTTTTTTCCCAAATTCTTCTTTATTATTACTAAACATTCACTACCACAAAGACGATCTTGGGCCCTTTACAAACCTCAACATGACAATTTCTTCACGTTATGCACAAAAGAGTCATAAAAGCTTATAAGAATTAACCCAAGTTGTCAAGTGAGTTATATTCCTTTTAGATTTTGATATAGCTCTTTTTAAGAACATAAACCTTTTTACGAAACAAAGTGGTTCTGGAGAGGCATGACATCAAAGTTTTTTAGCTTGATATAAATTTAAAAAATTAAGAAATCCCATAGAAAGAAATGCAGAAGTGATATCAGAATAAAATCAAAAGAGAAACTCATTGGACGGCAGAGTAAATTATCTTTCTCATCTTGTGATAGCGTTGGGCTTAAAATAAACCTCCCAGGTATGTGAACACAAAAAGTGAAAGGCTAGAGCTTTTTACAATCATCTAATGAAAATTGCCACCTTAAACTCTGGTTTAGAGAAAATTTAAACTCACTTTATCCTATTTATTTTACAGAGATTCAATTAATTGCTGTGTTTTTAGTAACCATACTTCTTAGCTACATTGATAATACGGTGACATCAATTGCTACGTCAGCTTGTTAATTAATGACATTCATTTATTATTAATAATACCTTCACAAGTGACAAGAATAAATCCAGAATACCCACTAACCCCTTTCCTTTTAGCATTTTGAATAGTATTGTATCAAATTGATTCCTAAAGGCATGCCTTAAGCATAACTGCTTGTCTAAATCAAACAAGTCTTGGCATCTGACCTTAAAATTCCTCACATTGAAATGTTCCACTTTAATAACTTTGGCTTTTTTCCATAAAACTGAGGCAATGGAAACTCAGTGGATTTATGCAGCATGAGTACTAACACTAACACAATAAATTTCAGCAGTGTCCAAAAAAGGTTTGTGATTTTGCTTTACCTATGCTTAACTTATGAAAATATCTATAAATAACAGCCTTGCTTTTTCTTACATACAAACGTCTTCAATCAGTCACAGCAGCATCCATGCTGTGCCACTGCCAACAAATCAGAGCTGGGGGTGTTAAAATAGCCTATTTATATTTACATTTTAATTATTGATCAAAACAAGTCCCGGTGTGCATATTTTTATGATAAACAGTACAGCATTTTGTTGTATGGATGCACAAGGACCTTTTCAATAAGCTAATTGCTGGAAAAATGCCTTTTATTCAGCACTTGTTTTAAAAGCTTCTTAAATTTATGCAGTAAATGGACAAAATTGACATTTTAGTTTAACGTGTGCTGTCAGTCATACAGTTGATTATCTCCTCCCATCACATGTGTCAGCCTGGGCTTTATGAATAGATTGTGACAGGCAGTGTGTGGGATGTCCCTTTGATGAATCTGCACTTGTCTGTTCTCAGCAACTGCTTATTACTGCCTGGTTAAAAAGGGGCTGAAAACAAATGGCACAATTCATTTGATCCCATTTGTTTTCTGAGGTGCGATGTTTAATTGTCATGAACCTGGGCTAGACAGCGACATTAAGGGCAAAAAGATGACATCTACAATTTGTATGATATAATTAACTTTTGGTGCCACATGATATAGCTGACTTTAAGCCCTAATATATTTAACTGTATTAATGTACAGAAAAACAAATGAGTGTTTCAGCAGCTTTCAGTTTTTATGCTCCATCACTCTCAGATAAGCTTCCTGCTCACTGTAAGACTGCTCCTACTTTGAGTTTATTTAAAACAAGGTTAAAAACTTTTTTATTTGGAGTTGCTTATTCTTAAAATTCTTAATTATATTCACTTAATATTATCTTTAAAATTTTTGTAATATTTACTCTGTTTATTTTTAATCTGCTTGTCTTTATGTTTTTTGGTATATATATATATATATATATATATATATATATATATATATATATATATATATATGTATGTAGATATGTAAACTTGTATGTCATACAAGCACGTAGACGTGTCTCTATCTGAAAGGTGCTATATAAATAAAGTTGCCTTGCCCAAAGTTGCTTAGTGTCAAAATAAGTCTTATCTATTAGGTATCTTAATTCTTTCTTTTGTGGGAGGGTATATTACATTTGAAATGCCATTTTTGAGCTAAATAAAATGGCCCTACTGTTCTGGGGATGTACCTTTGTTTCCATAAGGAGTCCTTTAAAGTTACACCGGAAGTCAAACGCAGCTGTCGCTATGGTAACAGCTTATAAGAAACAGGACTTTTTCGCTTCAGGTATTTATTTGAGCAAATAAACAGGCCTTTATCTTACTTTTCCGTTTCTAAAATAATAATAATCATAATTCTTTTTTTTTCCTCGGTCAAAGTTAGACTTAGAAGTTAACTTCAGGACAAGTAATGGAGTCGGAGCTGACTGACGGGGAAACCAGACGCGGTGGTAGAAAACGGCACAACAACGTCAGCGACAAATGCCTACTACTTACTCCTATGGTAAAGACTATAAATTGTAACACTTTGCCCGTTGCGATAATAGTATGAGCTAAATAAGCTAAAGTTATGTACTGCGGAAAAGAGAGAGATAGCAAATGTGCGCGTTTTGTTTAATTCAACCTGAACTGGTCCTCTGTGCAGATCAACAGCTGCAAGTTGCACCTGATGACAGCCAAAACACTGGTTGCAGGAAACCTGCAAACGATGGTAAGTAATGACATGACAGGGACAAATATGTTGGATTAGTGGGCTAAAACAGTAAGAAATTAATCATGTGCTGCGGCCTTTGAATGATACAAAATTAATTAATGGTAGATTAAACGAGACAGTATTCACTATCGAGTTTGAGATATGTTTGTGTTATTGGGTTTTCAGTTTTATTTCTCTATTAAACAAAAAGTTCATTTGAAATGGGAAAGGTGGCTTGTTTTAAATAAGCCAGTACTATTGAAAACTTTCTAATACTTTGAAAAGGTAAAATTATTAGTCACTGCTTGAATCCATTGCATAAACAGCCATCTATATTATTTGTTATTTTCTTAGATGTACTTTTTATTTCAGTATTGCATGTGTTTTTAAGTGCTTAGTTCCTGATGACAACTTATGTTTACTGTTTTTCAGTCTGATTCTCAAGATTTCAATAAACGAACAAACATTAGTACCACACAAACAGCTGGTGATTCTAACCCAGGTAAGCTTTGTACATTTCCCTCCAAAATCCAAAAATGCAAAACGATTCTTTCTGAGGTTTAGGTCAGGTAAATTTGCTGGCCAAAAATCACAGTGTTTATTATCAAGAGCAGGTAGACAGTTTATCAGTTTAGGCAGGTGCCAAGTTCTACTGGCATCACCATAAAGCTTATCAGCAGAGGGAAGCATTTGATTTCTCATAAATGTCTTAGTAGACTGGCATGTTGCATATTCACCATTTTCCTCCTAAGCCCTCTGTTAATATGTTTGGATACAGCACTGTTTGAACAGTCGTCTTCTTCAGCAATGAGCTTTTGTGGCTTACCTTCGTGCATCATTGACTGACTGCTGGACAGCTGTTAAGGGAACAACCTTTGATTGTGTAGAGCATAGAATAAAATGTTTGTATTTTAAATAAGATTTTGTGTTTTTGCTTGCTTTTAGCCATAATAACAGAAATAAATGCTTGAACTATATTGTTCTGTGTATGTAATACACACATTTTACTTTTTGAATTCAATTACTAAAAATAATTTAATATAATTTATTGCCATCCTAATGTATTGACATGGAAACTTCTCTGTATGTGATTTGACATGACGTTGCACATGATAAGATAAGCCCTTTCATGTTGTTTTCTACATTTTGCTTTGTGTCGTCTGAAGAAAGTGAGTTACATTCCAACAATAAAACCAGTGACAACTCTGCCCAGCATTTAGTACAGCTATCTGGTGCTGCTCCAGTTTCTCATTGTCCAAATGAAGCTAGAGGCAGATTAAGCAGAATGCCTTACAGTGCAGAGATCACTTGCCATCACATGTGCCTAAAGTATCTCAAGCCAGTAGGTAAATGCAACAATTTGTTTTCTCTAAAACTCATTCAGATAATTATACATTTTCCAGCATGTTTGTATACTGTCCCAATAAAGTTTACCTCATATTTTATGTAGCTAGATTAGATGCTACTAAAATACAGAATTTGATTTTTTTAATGTGTCTATTGCTAGGTTCTCAAGGGTTTAATTACAGAGCTTCTTCGGGTTTCACCTGCACCCAGATAACTTCTGCTGCCAGTTTTCAACGCATAGACTTGGACAGGTACTCTTCAAAATTTCCAACAACTTTAACATTGAGTTATTCTCATTCCATTGTGTTTTATTTAGCTGAAAACCATTCTATATTATAGATGTGATTGATTTTAAATCCCTCTGCAGCTCTAATTACCTTCACCACCAGTTTCTCAAATTGTTGTCTCGTCCATTATTGCTGAGTTTAATCAGGTTAGATCACCTCTCATGTAATTTGCAGAAATTGCAGGCGTATCTCTATAAATTACCATATCATTGGAAATTTATTGCAATTCAAGTACTGAAAGTAATGTCACTTTTTCATTTTTACTTCTGCAAACATACATTATTTGACAATGAAAACTTTAAAAATCAGTTTCTCTGAAAATAAAGTTTCATTTGAAAAGAGAATTTGGTACCTCTGGTAGCCACCGTTTCCTCCGCATATTCTACTACACAACACATTGTCTTCCTTTCAACTTTAACATGGTTGGATACTCTATTACTGTGTTGTCCAGTCAGCAGACTTCAACACAGTATTGTGTTCATCATAAGGGAGTCAGAGAACCTTTATTTATATTTCTATATTTGGACTTCATTAAGCCATAAGCAACTAAATGAACAAACATGACCATTTTAAATATTTCAGTTTGCATGTGAAAAATTCAGATAATATACAAGATTCACTTTTTGAATTGAATTACATTTTTTGATTAAAACGTATGGTGAACATAGGCTAGGCTGCCACCAGGGAGCAGTATAGTCTCTTTGAATTACTATGCCCTGTGTCCAACAAATATCTATGATCTCAAGAGATTATTTCAACCACAATGTGTTGTGAAGTATCAGATCATTGGAATCTGGAAAGGAAGAAAAATGAAGTGTTTTTTTTTTTTTTTTTTTTTAATGACTAAATGAAAAAACTTGTGGATGCTAAATCTGGCTAAATATATTTCTTTCATTTATCCAGGCGTTGCCTGGAGGAATTCCCTCAAGTGGGTTTTATTGAAGAACTCCAACTTCTCAACCTGCAGCACAATCTAATTACCAGGATCCAGCATTTGTTGCATCTGCAGCAGCTTACCGTCTTAAACTTACATGATAATCACATCTCTGATATGAATGGTATTGAAAATGTCAGCTCTCTCCGGGTTCTGATGCTGGGGAAGAACAGGTTGGTCATCATAATAGGATCCAATAAATAGGATCTTAGGCTGTTTAAAATGTATACGTTATCAAAATAACTGTTACACTGTTAAATTTGCCCAAGTTATATGTAACCTAGCAGATGTTTCTGCAGTTTAAAGTAAACTGCAGAACTTCTTAGTATTTACTAGGTAGGTCAAATAGAAAATGGAACTGTTTTATGTTACTGAAAGTTTTAATTTTGCATTGCATTGCAAGAGTATTCATCCCCCAAAAAGATGTTCACATTTTTTTCTCATTAGAGCAAAAAACCTTAGTTTTTTCATGGGATTCACCGTAATGAACCAACTAAAACTAGTTCAGTACTGAGACATCTTTACATGTTTTACAAATAAAAATCAGAAATTTAAGGCACACTTATATATTCATCCCCTTCAATCCTACTTATGTGTAATTTAATTTTAGTGTAAATACAATTCTGTGAAGGCCTTTGAGGTTTGCTAGACAACATTAGTGAATAAACAGCATCATTAATGTAATTGAAAACACCAGACGGGTTAGGGATATAGTATGGAGAAGTTTGAAATAGGGCTGGATTATTAAACAATATCTTACTCTTTAAAGTTCTCACAGAGCACTGATTAATCTTTCATCAAAAGATGAAGAGTATAACACACCTAGATTAGTGGTTCTAAAAGGTATTGACTAAGTATGATTTAATGGATACACTTGCCACACCTTGGATTTATCACAACAAAAATAATTAGAGCTATCATTTTTCTTTTACTTCACAATTTTGGACTGTTGCACACCCTGCACTGAAATCTGCGACTATAATGTGACAAAATGTGAAAAGAATTGATGACAGTCAAATTGTATACACCTAATGTTTGAATTTCCCTTTCAGAATTCATAAAATTTGCTGCTTGGAACGTTTATACAAACTGAGTATTCTGGATTTGCATGACAATCAGGTACTGTTAACTGTCCTTTCATCTACAGCTTATTTATATTTAGCAGTGTTTATTTATCAATTCTGGACAGTGAGATAAAGCTGCAAAGTTCAGGTGAATCTTGACCTTCTTCCTCCAGATAATAAATTTACCAAGTGGGGCAGAGTTTTTGTAAATGTTGTTTTGATTCTTTATGCTAGCAGTCGGCGGGGATTATTATTCTAAAAACTTTCTCAGGGTTTAAAAACATGCAATATTGTGTATTTTCAGAGCAAGCATTGCAACCAAGTTGATTGCTGATGAAAAAACATGATTCTAAAATCTTAATCCTTTTTCTCTGTTTTGTTTCTTTTTCTTTTTGAATCTTGATATAGCTATGCTTCTTTTATGGAGATTTAAACTATTAGTTTTTCCACCAGCATTACAAATCAAAGCATTGACGATATAAAATTCACAGGGTCTTTTCTCAGGTCTACTCCTACGATTATTTCCCTAGCGATCCCAGCTTAATTTATCTAACAGGCGTAACTGTTTTTATGTTGTCAGCCCTGGGATCAGCTTGGAGGGTTCACAGATTATACTGTTCCTTCTGTAAAGATTCTGCTTTTGAGGGCTGTTTCTTTGGCCTCCAGAGCTGAGCCTTGCCTGAAGAAGTCAAACATTGTCAGATGAGAATGTAAAAGCTCCTGGAAATAAAAAATAGAACAGAGAGGCTTTCCTTGGTTAAATTAGCGTTGTGCCAGCATTCCCGCCCACACTTCCCTGTAGAGAGCTTCTCCAGAGCTCTGGTTAGACTTTCTCTTTTTCTGGTGTTGGCTGCTCTTTACATGAACAGGCATCTCAATTACTGTTCAGTGACTGCTACAGTGTTATGTTATTTTTTTCTCACAGTGAATGGTTTGTTGCCTCTTGCCCCCTGAACTTTTCTGCTCTAACCATTTTATGTATTCATTTAGCCATTTGTGGTAATGATACAGAGGAATAAGTGTCTCTTTAATTGATCGAATGAACCATTTTAGTCTTTGTGACACATATTTGGGGTATTTAAAGGGAATTAATCTCAGAGATGCGCTGATCAGAATTTTCCTTGCCAACACGAATTTCTGTCTTTCTTTGAAGTCTGACTGGTCAATTATAATGTTGTTTTGTTTTTAACAAGGATCATAACACTTAACAGAGAAAAAAGGTGCTGTAGGTTCTTATACTGAAGCAGTATTCTGGATCCATCAAAAAAGGAAGAAATGATTAGAATACTCCATGAATGAATCAAAGTATGTGAAGTTTTATTTAATAAACACAAAACGTTCACTTTGTGTTGGATGATGTGTTTATAGAATTAAAGTGGTGGGATTTAGACTTTTTAATGCATTAATGGATAGAATAACAGCCAGTCACAAATCAAAGCAGATCAAGTGAAAATTGGCTTTCACAGTCCAAAAACATTACTGTTAGGTTAATTGGTCTCTCTGAATGGCGCTTAGATGTCAGTGTGTTTGCGTGTGTGGGTGTGCAAAGTCTGACCAGTTGAGATAGGCTCCAGCACAACAACATCCCTGCAACGTTATCCAAGTAAAAATTATGGATGAATGTATGATTCTCACCGACTGTTTGTGCTTTGAGCCAGTCACTTCAAAGTCACTGTTTTACTCTCAAATCGTTCCAGACTAAAACCTTTTCAGTTTTTTTCCTCATCAGAGACCTGACAACTTTAGTCCAACTTGGATTGTTCTTAAATGATGGTACCTGTTTACAAAGGGACACTGATAGCCCTCTTTCTGTACGTGCATGGTTGCTGTTATTACAATATTTCTTTTTCTCACTACACACTCAATCAGGAAGGTTGACTTTGCTTCAAACACAAATCTTTTTGCCTATTGGATTTTAGTAGGAGGATGTGGTTTCACATCCAGCTGGCTTTGGCTTTCTAAAAGCTATACTCTCCTTGGGACTGTGTATCCATCCTGCAGCTGTTCTGCTGAACCAGGTCTTTGGGTTGTTATGCTACCTGATGTGACACATGAAAATAGTAACTAATAAGCTTTCTGGAGTTGATTTATTTTAATAAGTGTAACTTTTCATACTTTTTATTGTATTTTTTTATTATTTCAAAATTTAACCAGTCCAACCTTTCAACCTTTTATGATCCGTTTCTATTAGTATCTCCAGACTTTATTACCAAAACAAAATCTGAATCAAAAATGAGTGGTAATCTATGAAATTGATAAAAATTAGAGGGTGAATATATAGTTAAATAGGATTTTGTTCTGGACTGTCAAATATTAATTTCTATTAGATGATTATGCATGATGCTGATGTGAAAGTGTTAAACTTATTTATAGTAAACTAATTTAATGCATAAAAAACTTAATTTAAAAGTGATCTGTACAATTGTCATATCTACTTTGAACTTTTAAACTCTCCAATCTACAGCTAGCAGAAACGTTTTGCAGAAGCTGCTTTTTGATTTTCTGCTTTACAGAAAATCAAAATCATATTCTAATAATATTTATTCATGTTAGTGCATGCACATGTAACTGGAATAATCTCAAGGATTAGAAAGTGAACTCTTGATGGCCCTTTAAAAGTTCCCCCCAGTGTGAGAGAAATTTAGAGAGCAATCACAACATCTCACAGCCTCTTAACAGCCTTGAGGGATTCATGTGAAGTTTTTGAAATAACAGAAAGGTTCCTAAATATCCCCTCCTACTAATAATAAGGTGAGGAAGGAAGTAAAAGGTTTCACCACTGAATGGCCTCAAGCTACATGTTTGGTTTTATAATTTAAAGGTTCAACCAGAAGTCATGGGTCGGTGAATTGCTGCTTGCTTGAAATACAATAATTACTGTGTTTGGTTGTGATGCCAGTCATTGCTCTTATGTAGGTAATATGAGATTTCAAGAAAGCCATAGGAAGAGTGATTGTTCAGTTTTTGTGGAATAATTTCCTAATAGATATTATTTGCTGTAATATCTGAAGATCATTAAAATGACTTAGTGCTGAATTTGTTAAAATGTGTTAAATTTATTTAATTTGCTTTGATACAGATCAGGAAGATAGAGAATATATCCCACCTGAGTGAACTCCAAGTTCTGAACCTGTCCGGTAATCGCATCTCAAGTGTGGAGAATTTGCAGGGCCTCAGCTCGTTGACTGAACTCAACCTGCAGTACAATTGCATCTCTGTGGTGGTAAGAAGCCTCTTTACCAACATGTGGTCTGTCTTGTTTACCCTACATATTAAATGAAAGTAAAGTTAAAAGTCTTAACTGGAGTACCTTGAAAAACATTTCACAACTCTTTAATTTTTCTGCAAGTCCTGTTACCACCTCAAATTTTAATGTAATTTTATTGGGATTTGGTACTATAAAACTAACTAGGGCATAATGGCACACATAAAGAAGAATTACATAGAAATTTCCGAAGGTGTATTATATGTGTATATTCACTCCCCTAGTTAATACTTTGAAGACTCACCTTTTATTGCAGTTACAGCTGCAAATCTTTTGTGTATATCTCAGCTTTGCTCATCCTGAAGTTGAAAACTTGGTTCATTAATTTTTCTAGCTCAAGCTCAGTTAATTTGATCAGAGAATGTTGTTCACATCTACTTGGAATAATACACACAATACTTTTACTACAAAAAAACCAAAAAAAACCCCACATGCTTATTTTGACACATGGTGGAGGTGCAAATAATATTTTTTTTCAGTTTCCATAGATGATTTCTGTTCTCATTTTCATAAGATTTAATGGGCCATGCGTGTTAAAAATACAGCGAAACCAGAAGTGAAATCAATAGAGTCCTTGTCCGAGAGTCTGGGGTGAAATCTGTCCTGTTTTTGTTGCCTAGGGAGACCTTGGAGGTCATTATCCATAACCTCCCACTGACTTTCCGGTGCAGTGAAAGAGAAACTGGATGTTCGAAATGCGGAAAATCACTTCTCTTTGGTTACTATAGTTTTAATCTGATAAACAGAGCCGTGCGTGCCAAAACAAGCCCCTTCATTTGTATGCAAATCCCTTAAGTCTTGGTCTGCTTTCTTGAGCTAGGGGGAAAAAATCCCATCTTTGTGTATTGAGTGAAAACTATTCTTATCACTCATCGTGTCCTTTGCCTTCAAGCTGAGAAACAGTAATTACTGGATTTAATGTTATTTGAAAAAGAAGAGATAGAAATTGCTACCCATCAGCAGTTTCTTTCGTCTCTATCATTAGTGTTTCTTTCTGCCAAGCATTTTTATCACAGTACAGTAAAACGCCATCCTCCAGGTGCAGAGGCATTTCCTTTACATGAAAAGGAAGGCAGATGAAAAGTGAAATCAGCAACAAAAAAAAAAGAAAAGAAGTTGGGATTATATATGAAAAGTTCTGGTTTTCATTATAATTTAAAATAATTCGTCTTTTGTTGAACTGCATTTAGCTGGTTTAATTTTCATAAATCGCTCAGTCTCTAACTCCTCAAAAATAAATCTGAAGGATAAATCTTACCTTTTCACTGACTTAATTATTTGGGGGTGATTTATTTCATTGCAAGAATTTATATTTAAAATAAAAGATGTAAAATGTAACATGAGATCATTTGCAATAGAATGAGGAAACAAGTTTTCCTACTCACTATTGATTACGTAAAACAGAATGACAAATTTATTTTGGTAGGTGAACCTCTTCTGGGAAAGTTCCCCACTGTTCCATGTTTTCTCCATTTGGCTCTCGCTGTGGTTTGCTGGAGTCTCAAACACTTACGAATGGGTTTATAGTCCTTTCCAGATTAATAGATGGCAATAACTTCCCTTCTCCTCTGTTCTCGAAGCCTCTGCTTTCTGTTATTACTGTCATTTACTGTTAAGTTGTGGTTTAACAAGGTGGTAATTACTTCTTTATATAGGGCCAGGTTGACTTGAATTGATTTGATTTGATTTGATTTTATGTGTGTACTAAGATTATCTTTGTCTGTTAGTAAAAGCTGCTTGATACTTTTAATAATAGTCTCTTCACACCACTCTATCCATTTGTTAAAAAAAAGCAGTTCATGTACGTAGTTTTACAAATCTTAGAAAGGAAAAAACTGCTTTTTATATAACAAGAAAGAGAGAGAGAGAGCAGTCTACACAAGCAACAGTGAGATGAGGCAAAAAGGTGTCTTCCAGAAGCAGACTATCTTTTTGGATTAGCACAAGGGCTTTCTCATTTTCTGAGCTACTTGATTTAAGCAGCCTAAAAATGTTTAATGCGAGACAATCTGCAGCACACTTTCAAAGTGTTACTATAGATTAATTAGCTTAACATGTCTGTGTGAGGATAGCTCTGATTTTTTCCCCATAGGAACTAACATAAAAACAGTTTGCTTGAATATAATCACATCTGCATCTACAAAATGACCACTTAACAGGAACAATAGTCCTATTACAATCCAAATATTACAAATATGATCCAAGAGCATGCAACATTGTACAGAGTATGCCAAAGGATTTTGATTGACATATGGCCTCAAGCAGGTTTCGTGCAAAGAATAAATCTGCAGTTATGGTGCACCTTAGAAAAGGCTTGCTAGGATCTTATTACATGTCTGCTCTATTGAAAGACCTGCCACAAAATTCAACAACTTATGAAAAATTCCCATCAGAGCCCACGCGTAGTGGTGTTTATTTGAGTGCCTTTCATTCCTCTTTTGTGGTGTGTCATTTTGCATTCTTTGGTGAGAGCTTATTCTATGTTTTTGGAGTACCACATCCATTGGAGTTCAGAGTAAGTGTGAAAATTGAAGACACGCAGGCTGTCAGTGAGCAGAGGGTGAGGCAAGGATTTAAAAAAGGTGAAGGCACGGGCACACAGATAAATACACCCCTGCAGGCACAAAAGGAGGCACAAGCATGCAGCTGTGCACAGGCTCTCATCAAATCCTGTCAGCTGATTGGTTCCAATCGATCAGGTTGGTTGAAAAAGAGAGCACATTGGTGGGCGATTGTTGTAGCTCATCAGCCCAGTGATGACATCATTCTGTCTGGGATAGAGCTGCTATTTTTAGCTAAAGACAGTATGCAGCTGCTGCTTCTTCCCCAGCATCCACACAGGCAGGGATTTGGGGAGTGAGGTACATTGTCACTCCTGGATAACACCGGACAGCATGACTTGGGTCTTTTTCAAAGAAAAGTATTAGAGGTTCCCTGGGAAATACAGTGAATAGAATTACTTCAAATAAATTCAAATTTCTCACAATCCAATAGGTACTACATATTGAGAAATCCCAGGTTCTTAATCGAACATGGTAGTATCAAACAACAATTTGCTGTAAAAGGTGCAATTAACTTGTATGCTTTTCCATTTAAGGGAAAGCTTTGGTGTTGCTTGCTTGATGGTCCTCTAACTGATAGTGGCAGGTACAATTAACTGTTCTACTTTCATCTGAGCTCATATGATTCTTAGTGTTTTTGTGTTGACTATGGATGTTTTTGTAAGGCCTGTATCCTGTTACATTTTATCTAAAACTGACACAGAACCTCGAAAAAAAGATGACTTGCTGACAGTCGAACTGGGTTGTGGTGGTGAAATGGTCTGGGGATGTTTTACTGCTTGATAGTGATAAACTTTTTGTTGACCTAGATTTACCAAGGTGTCAAGGGTTCCTCATCTATTTCAGTTTATATGACTGTCACACAGTTGCTGGCAATTGGAGTAATCCATTTTTCATATGCAAGAACCCAGTTTGAGATGATTTAAGCTTTGTGACGTTGTGGATTATACTAGTGAATGGTCATGATAGTGGGCAACAATAATGTGGTGCTTAAACAATTCTCAGTTGTTTGGAAGAGAAATATACCAGAAAAACACCCTCACATATTACACAAAGACTGTCAAATTTTAACCAGTGTATGTGAGTGATATTCAGACATTTTAATGGCTTATAGGCCAGATGGTTCACACCATCAAAATTATGTTATTGAATTTATAAGGCCTATAGTGAGAATGAAAGATACTTTGTGTATGGATGTAGATTGTGGATAACTCTAAGAAATGTGTATCAGCTGCATTAGTGTATTGCTGTCAATGAAGGAGCTAGTATAACCTAAGCTAGGCTACAGTGCAATTTATACAGAAGCTGGGCAGGAAATATAAACCGTGATGTGAGGCGTTGGCTGCAGGATGGGTGGATGCTGACACAGCTCATTTAGGCTGCTGCTGGGAGTGTCCTCACTGCTCCCATCATGTGCATCACTGGTCATCCAAACACACACATACACATCATAAGATGCTCTACATGAAGTACCACCTTTCTGACATCTGATTAGGTGCTGTTTTTATGACATTGTCCTTTGTCCCTCTGTGTCCAGGTCAGCATGCCAGCTGGCCAGCTGCTGTTCTTCACCCCACCCCCTCACTGTATTTGTGTGTATTGATTTTGAATGTGAGCTGACGAGTCAGTAAAAGCAGTCTTAGGCATTTTTTTCTTATTGAATTTACCTTTGCTGTCCTTGTTTTTATAGTGGCATGTAGTTCTGTGGCAGTTAGCTGTTTGTACTCCTGGATGTGTAAATGTCCCAGTTAGCATTCCAAGTTAGCCTCCTGCAGCAGGAAATCTCTGCATTAGCGCAGCACACACTCCCCTCCCACTGTCCTCTTCATGCTGTCTCTCTCATTCTCTCTCTCTTTCTGTTGCCCCTCCCCTCCATGTGCAGACAAGGCAGCATGCTCTGTGTGTGTGTGTGTGCATGCGCAGAGTAGCTGAGGATGCTGAATGCTAGAGCAAAGAGCTGCAAGGTGACTGAGGGAATGGAGAGGCAAACAGAGCTGTGACGATGCAGTGCCCTCGTCCTGAACATCCTCTTCTCTTCACTTCCATCCATCCCTCTGTCTTTCCTCTCCCCTTTTCTCTTTCTAGACTGAGGTGGACCGCCTGGCCGGCTTGCAGCGTCTCTTTCTCAGCTGCAACAACATCCACAGGTAAGAGCTGGTATTGCTTAACTCCCTCATTCCCACAGAGCAGAGACAGGGATGGTGGCTGGACTGTGCCACGTCCCTTCCCCTGGGATTTGGCAGCTTCTGGCAAAAGAGGCAGAACGCACACAGCCTCACACAGGTACTGAGAATAATACAAACATAATCTACTTACATGAATGTATGCATTTGAAATGCTATATATGAAATAGTTGCGATGAATTCTTAAAGTTATTCAGGCAACCAAAGACGCAATCTGAGAAAAAGTAATAAAGGTGTTACTGAGATTTTGAGGTTAAGTTACAGGCATTGTTTTGGTTTAGTCATATCCCAAATTACACTTTTGTCACCCCTGGAAATATGTTAGTATTTTCTTCCTTCCTCATTGGTCTTTAAAAAAAGGAGGTATCTTAGAGTTACTTTGTCAGAGCAACACATCATCTCCTCTGAATGTGGGATTCATGGTGGGACAGCCTACTTGTCCATGTTAACCTTGTACTGTTAGATCTGACCTGACATCTCTTGCCTGCACTGTTGTTCAAGTGTCAGCATGATTCAACAGTGGGTCACACATAGTCAGGAACAAATAAATACCATCATATACTGAGTTAAAATAAAAAAGCTCCAATTAACTCTACAGTGTCATCTTAGTTTAATTACAATGTATATATAAGAAATGTGCAATTTGTGCATGCATAGTTAGTTCATTACTTTTTTTTTGTATTTTATTTTAATTAAGCCAATCCTGCTGAATGTAAATTTATAGCAAGAGTTTTAAAGCCTGGGATAAACATTTGAAAATATATAATACTGAAAGAGGAACAGTTGTGCTCGGTTGCTAGGTAGATAATCAGAGCACAGTCATTTGTTTGGTGTACCTACATTACTCAGTAGAGAACCTTGAAAGAGAAATCTCCTAAAAAGTGAGATGTTTAGGGTCTCTACAAAATCTTAAAAAGCCACTAAAAAGGCTTACATTTTTGAATATTTTTTAAGGCCTTAAAAGTCTTGATAGACCACTTTAAACACGTTTTAAATGACACTTTGTTTTACCCATTTATTTGTTTCTTAGCAGCATTCTTTATTTCAGAACTTGTCACTACGGATGAGGTATTTGTGACAGTGCTACAGAACATTTAACACAAAGAAGGGATAAGTCCTGGTGAGAGCAATTTGTCCAAAGACAATCATCTTTCCTGCAAACCTACAAAGCATTGAAACTGGCTGAGGAATTTTAATGGCATTATCTGCTTATTTTTTTATAATGGGTATATTTAAATAGACTGAATAAAATTAAATGAAAGCTTCACATTATAATTATTATTCATTACACACAGGGTGATATATACACAAACATAGTATATACAGTTTGTGTTTTATTATAGCTTACAGCTAAAGAAAACTAACAATTCAGGTTCTCAGAAAATTTGATTGTTACATAATAATTAATGATTACAATTTTTTAAAACAGAAACTGACTGGACAGTTGCCCAGTGGACAGTCAATTACAAATGAAACGTTTAGCAAATTTAACAACAAATCCAGTTTGTTTGAGGTCTAGTGTGAGAGTTGAAGATTTAAGAAGCCATGTCATCTGCTGCTGTTGGTTTATTGTGTTTATCTAGTCAGTTCAGCCATCTACCTGGAATTCATTTTTAGCACTTCATGCTTCCCTCAGCTGAAAAGTTTTATGGATTTTATTTTCAGGTGCAGGAGTATTGAAAAAAAGGAAGATGAGAAACACCAGACTCAACAATGCCGATAAACTGATGGCAGTTATTAAATCAACCTGTGCTTTCTTAACACCTCAACAGAGTTGCAGGTTGATTGCGTCAATGCTACGACAACTGATGCAGTAATTAAATGTACAAAGATCACTGACCAAGAATTGAGTGCTTATACTGCACAGTGCATGGACATACTTTTCCGTAGGCTGGCATTTATGTATTTTAAAATGTTCTTTATTTACTGGTTTTATGTACCGTAATCAGATTTTGTAGAGAAAAATAATTTTGGGGGCATATACAGTAGAGACCAAAAGTTTGGACACACCTTTTCAATCTCATTGAATGAGAAGGTGTGTCCAAACTTTTGGTCTGTACTCTATATGTCACTCATTTACTAATTTTATTTTTGAAATAGTCACTGGAATAAATTTATTCAATAGAATATAATCATATTCTAATTTATAAAGTTGCTCCTGTTTATTTCAATATATACCACAGAAAGCTGTAAAAATAGGCAGTCAAATACCAAAAAGGACAAAAATGCTAATATAATCAATATTATCATGATTTTGCTTCTTCATGTCTACAAATGACCCTTTATGATACAAAGATGGTAAAGGATGTCCTTCTTTGACTTCAGTGTTAATTACAGGCTGCCTAAAAGCTCCATTATTTAAGCATAAGCTATGGCTCAGTGGTTTTGTGTAGTGACGCATTGTTCTTAAGAGCTCACAATATTCTTCCTTTCTATCTAGTTTTGATCAGCTAGCCTGCCTTGGAGAGTCACAGTCCATTTCTGAGCTCACCCTGGATGGGAATCCTGTAGCCCTGGAGACATGGTACAAGCAGGCCGTCCTGCGCTGTGTGCTTCACCTGAGACAGCTGGACATGAAGCGCATCACAGTAAGACTCACTCTTTTTTCATTGGCTTATTCAGGCATTAATGGGTTAATGTCACAAAGAAGTAGTAGTTCGAGAAGCACTTTTGAAACAACTTTCTTAGAGATCTTGACTGCTGACTAAGTATTTTTTTCTAAAGACTATTAGAACTGAAAAAGAGAAAATGTGCTGTAGGAGCATCATTGTAGATGCTGGAAATCTTAGTTTTAATGTAATTTAGCAAATTACGAATTTTAATTTAACAGATAAAAACTAGTTTGTCTTTCACTAAGATAAATTACGTTTCAGAATATCTTTAAAAAGGGGTCGTAATCTTTGCCTTATTTTCTTTTATAAAGATACTAATATCCAACCATCTATATTATTTAAGAACATTGAAATGCAAACACACCAGCTCCAGTATGTATTGATGCATGTATACATGCATATATACAATAGATAGATTGATACATAAATACAAATCCTGTCTACTTTACTTTGTAAAGTATTTTGAGTATTATCATAATAAGCACCATTGTATTTCTACCACATGCCATGAATATGTTACAGTGGAGCATTAGAAGTGAGCACCCAGGACTGAGCTTGTACCTGAAAGGAATCTGACAGTACCACAGACCTTGCCCTCAAAACATAAAAAGGGAATTTCAACCCTTTTCTCGGGTTTTCATTTTTGAAGTCTAATGACACCAGGTTTTTCAAGGTTCATGATCTGTGTGATATGTAAAATATCTTCAGCAAGCTACTGCCTACAGCTTAAAGTTCTAGAAATCAGTCTGTTTTTTTCTTCCATCTAGCAATGAAGTCTCTCTGTTAACAGTGATCTAAATGATATTTCACCTGATCTGCTTTGGACAAAAATTCCTCCACTGCACTACGCTGTCACTAATCTGTCAAGACCTCAAGCTAACTGCTGGAAGATTAAATCTTATTAATGAAACAGAGAAAAGAATTTCACATTTTAGAAGAAAATGAAGAGGAAGCTTAAACAGCCCATATACTAGATGTGCTTCATTTACTGAGGGGAAAATATATTTGACTTAGTTAAATTTAATTCTATAGATTAGCAAAATACTTGATCGAAATGTATCTGTTTTTTTTTTTCGCTTGCAGATACTATCAAATGAAATGCAATACACCACCTTAAAATTTGTTCATAGCCTTACATTCACAAACTAACTCATTACACCATAAACTTTAATGCATCCTATTTGGATTTTTACATGATGGATCATCTCAAAGTTGCTCATATTTGTAAAGAAAAAAAATAAAAAAAATTCCAAATAAATTGTGTTTTGATGTACCATCTTGAAAGATTTTTGCCTTTGCAAATTTGTAAATTTGCTAATGCTCTGTCAGATTGGATGGAGAGCCACTGTCAACAAAAAAGCACTCAAGCTTTGTCACATTTTCTAAAATAATTTGGGTCTGGATCAGTGGTAACCAAACAAAATGTAAAAATATTCAAGGATAAAAAATACTTTTAGAAGGCATCAGGTTTTTTTTCACTTCTGAAAACTGTCCAATTAAACGTCACATGGCAGTTCACATTTGAAGATGCTTTCTAATGTTCTTATTTTAAATGCAATTATTCACAAAATCACTAGGAATTTAATTGCTTTAAACTTCAGCACTAAAGTAATTAACACAGAAGACTTTCGTGTTTTCAAGATGAGAATTACAATCTTTTGTTCTTCATTTTGGCGACATTATTCACAAGATCCAATCAAAACTCCCTCCAGCAGCTGAAATTATTTTTTCAATTCACTGGATCAAACTCTGTTGATCACTCTGAAGCTGCGCCTCTGCTAGCTTTTCACTGAAAGCTGAATATCCCCTTGCTCTTAGCCAGCAGGCTCAGATTGTTTTGGGAGCATTGCATTCTGGGAGTTCTGCCTTTCCACAACAGCTGGGCTCAGTTTATCTGAAACTGGAAATCAGACAGATAATCCTGTGATGCAGTTTGCTGGTGTTAGGATTCCTCGCCCAGCTTCCATAGTGGTTGATATCTGGTGCTGAGAAGAGTCTTTTAGACCCAGACTGTCTCTTTTGTGATCCCCCTTCATCCCCTCCTAGCTCTGTTGAATAATTCACAACTCATGAATGGAGCGACACCATGATTGCACCAGCTTTCCTTTTCAGGACGAGGATCGGCGCATGGCAGGTGTATTGACTCGAAAAGAGGAAGAAAAGAAGAAGGAGAGTCACAAGCAGACAATTCATAAGGTACTAATCCTATCTGCTTTGTTCTGGTGTTAAAATCTGCATGGATTGAGTGTATTGATGTGCAATTTCAAGTACAACTAATATTTTGTATATTAGATTGCAGATAATTGCTTAGTTGTTTTTGGTACATAGATGAGTATTTGTTGAAAAAGTTCCTAGCTTTAATTATACTGAGGCTTCCTAAGATCAAATTTTTTTATTTAAGCAGACAGCTACTATCATTTTTTATTGATATCTCTTACTCATTTTTATATACTTTCTCTAATGTTGCCACTAAATATATAACAATTGCCTTATTCTGATCCATTTGATTTCATTTTAGTTCGTCTTAAAATCTATATAGTTACGCAATGAAAGAGTGATGTATTACAATTGTGGCATTTATATGCAAGTTTTTTTTGTTTGTTTAAATAATGTAACATGCTTTTTTGTAAAACAAAATCTCAGAACTTACTTGAAAGCTGTATTTCAGCAACTTAAGAAGGGTCTGTGAAAACATATTCGCCCCACCCCCAGAGATTTCTTAAGAGTTTTTCTGTTTTATGTCATTAGATTGCCAGATCAGGTAACATGAGCAAAATGAGTTTTTAAATTAGGATTTCATTTATTAAGGAAAACAGTCTATCCAAACCACACTGATCCTGTGTGAAAAGCAATTGCTCCCTAAAAACTTCACGTCCTGTCTTGTTGTGTTGGTTTTACACCAGATGTAGCAGGGATGCACACTTATAAAGTTTTATTTTTGACTCTTGGGTCTTCAGCATCATTAAAATATTTCTAACTGATGTGAGATGGGCTTGTGTTTGTCTTTGGTTAACACCATTTTTTACAGCGTCTCCGCCACCATTTTTTACAGAGTGATTTTGCTGTTGTTGAACACTAAGCTTAGCTAAAGCAAGAAAAGCCTGCATTGCTTTAAATGTTGTACTTTGTTCTTCTATGAGTTGCTGGATGAGTTGTTAATGCTTTCTTAAAGTAATTCTAATAGACCAATTCTTTTAAGGAAGGTTCAGAGCAACTTAATGTATTTTCCATTTCTGGATAGTTCCTCCCACTGTGACTCACTGAAGTCCCAAAGCCTTAGAAATTATTTTGTAAGCCGTTCCAGACTGATGGATGTTGATGACTTTGTTTATCATCTGTTTTTGAATTCCTTTATCAGAGGAATTTGCTTTTCAAGATCAGTTACCTTACTTCATGTTGTCATACAGGAAAGTATTTAAGTAATGTCTTGATTCTACACGTCAGATTGTAATCCAGCCTCAATGTCTCAATAGAAACTGATTTAAGCTTTACAAAAACAAAGCTAATCATAGATAATTCAGGATTTAATAAGGAGAACTTTTTCACATTGGTGTTGGATAGTTTTTCTTCCTTTACAAAGTAAAATAATCATTTAAGCTCATTATGGTATTTACTCAATTTAAATTTGCCTGATATTAAAATTTCTTTGATCTGAATCATTTAAAATGTGATGAAAAACCAAAAACAGAAGAAACATGTGAGAGGGCAAATACTTTATTGTCAACAGCATTTTGTTTGTGTGATCTTGAATATTCAGTCTTGTGCATGAACCTTTTGACAAATAACTTGTGCTTTCCTAATAGAAAATGTAACTCATTACATTCTGTAATGAATGTGGAAGCCATGGATTCTTAAACACTCTTACTAGGAATTTGTTCTGATTGGGTTTTGCAGTGAGTTATCAGGAAGGAATAACTGTAATAGAACAAGGAAGGAATAATGTCTCAAGTTATGCACTTCATTCTTCAGAAAGAGCTGAAAGCAGACAACTGACCAAATGGAACCACAAATACTTAAAGCTATTTTTGGTCTCCTAATAACTGAATTGCACTCTAAATGCATACTCTTTGTGCAATGTACTGGAGCAGTTACACCTTTTGTGTTTGTGTATTTGATGTATTCATCAAGGAGAAGCGTCGTCTAGCGATCCGTAATGCGGCCCAGCAGTGGGAGGGTGTCAAAGCCTGCTTGGAGCTGCCTCCAACAAACGGCTCTAAGGAGGACGCTAGTCCAGAGAACAGTCCTGCTCACAGCCCCGCGCAGATCAATGGCCTTGCACAGGAGACTTCTCCAGAGGAACCAAGGTGCATACTGCATAATGTTTCTTATAAAATACCAGACTTTTTTTTAACTTTTGGAATCACTATTTGGCGAAACCCTTCAGTACCTTGCTATGTATCCTTTACCCCTTGCAATTTTCTACAATTTGTCACATTGCTGTCAAAATTTATTTTATTGAAATTATGTTAAGAAGCAAATTGAGCTGCAGGTTTTTGTTGTTTGTCCCAAATAGCTTAGGCTGATATTTCCCCCTTTCCTTTTTGTATAGTTCCAACTCAGTTAGATTGAATAGAGAATAAATGTGAACACAATTCTATTATTTCTTATGACAGATTCTCGATTGAATTTGGGTCTGAACTTTGACCTTGCCATTCTAACACATGACTATGCTTTGGTCTAACCATTCCTTAGTAGTTCTGGTTGTTTGCTGGAAAGTTGACCTCTGCTTTAATTCCAAGTCTGTGTGTGGCTCTCGCATGTTTTCCTCTGCTATTGCCTTGTATTTTACTTCATCCATCTTTCTGGATAAAGTAAAATCCAGAAAGATGGCCATCTTGCACATCCTAGGAAATAAAAGCATCCCACAGCATGATTCTGTTAAGACCATGAGAATAGTTTGTTCAGGATGATGTGCAGTTTTTGCCCACACACGTCATTCATAGATTAAACTGTTGAATTTTGTACTGACTTTTTCCACATTCTTGTTTTGGCCCCCACTATGGCAAGTGGGACTTCTATTGCTTGTTTTTGAACAATAACTTTTTTCTCACCAAATTTCACTAATTCCAATTCTGTCTATGTAGAATTACCATGGACCTCTTGGTGCCTTCTGTAGTTAACACTCACCTTGTGGACAGCCGTGTCCTGATAGGTTTCTGTTTGAAAACAAATGCACACCACACTTCTCAGAGTTTTATTTGTTAAAAAACATTTTTGGGTTGTAATGTGACAAAATATAACAATCTGAGTTTTTTCAATATACTATAACAGTGGTTCCATTACTAAACCCAAAGTAGACATAAATACCTGTATGTTCAAATTTGTGTAGCCTTATCATACATGGCATAGGCATGAACATTTCTATGTCTAGTTTGTCATAAGTGTCATGACAAGGACAAATTCTCAGGATTTTTTTTTCAGACATTTGTGCTCTCTTTAGGATGATTTCAAACAGCTACTTTCATCCCAGGTCCTTGTTTCTATGGCTAAATTTTCAAAATATAAATTCATCACAACCAGTGAGACAAGCAAATAAATGAAGAACAGGAGTGACACTAATTTGGTCAGGTTTGTACACATTATGTTTTAATGTTGCTGAAGGTTTTTGCATATTTCCAACAGACGGACAAGTCCAGGTTCAGGACCAGAACGACCATCAGGTGGAATAGAAAACAGACTCCGCACCAACAGCCGTCCTAACAGCCCTCGAGATCCAAAGTAAGAAAAAACTGCTCTCATGTTTAATGCACCAATAATGATGTTCACAGATCCACTCCCATCAACTCCTGAGATACATTTTCCGATAGGTTACTTGACTTCTGGAACTGATGTCCCTGTAAAGTCTTCAGCAGCTAAAATACCATTTAACTGTTGAAGTCAATATCTGCAAAAGCTGTTGTTCCCAACACATCTTAAAATATTTTCAAGTAACACAGTGACCCTCTTATTTACATGCTCAGGACCAAAAGACCTTCCTTAGTCATGCACCTTGAGAAATAGTAAACAAGTATCTGTGGGAGATGTTAAAAACAGGTTTTCCCCTGCTAGACTTCATAACACGATGTTGAAAACTGTTTTGTGAAGTCAAATGTCTGGTAGCTTCTCATGCACACACTGTGATCCAGCTCTGGATGAGTTATGAGGAGGAGGGCTGAGATGAAAGCGAGGGCCATCTGAAGGAATATTATTACATGGTTCAGAGAATGCCTTTCCTTCCGGCATCATGATGTGAAAAATAGCCCCAAAGCAAAAACCTTCAATGCCAACGCTTTTGTTTTAAAAGTGCAATATAGTTTCATTGAGGGAAAAGGTACAACTGATATGATTCAGTCCAGTATAGACTCAATAGGTCTTTTGAGCTTTTTCATCATGTTACAATGTTATTCCGTCATGAAACACATACCTGAGGTGTTGCTTTAATTCTTTCACACATGTTTGAGCAATCCTTGAATCCTAATTCCAGTCATTCATGGTTTCTTAAATGCTTGCTTTTACAAAGTGTCACCTACTCCAGCTTATTTCTCCAGCCGAGCTTCTGCATCACAGAGCACCCTCCCCTGTGCCTTTCCTACTCAGATCATCCAGAATAGTGACAGCAACAATTAGCAAACACCTGGTGCAACAGCTGAGCTTATCATACAAGCTACTTCTCACTGCAACACTCCAAAGAAAGGTTGTTAATGGCTTAATTGAGCTTGTCGTAATGACATGCTGAATGCCGAGTGTCGGAAAGAGCAAGAGCTTCTTAAGGACACAGAGGCCAACTTCAAGGTGTCAAATTGCAAAATCAAATTTATTTTAAGTTATGTTTGATATATTCCACCTTAACAACTAAATACAGTTAGTTGTTAACTGTATTTAACAGCTAACAACTGTTAAATACAGTTGTTTAGTTCCTTAACAACTAAATACAGTCAGTAGTTAAGCAAGCTGACAGATTCTTTATTATCATTAATCATCTGTACAACAAATTCTTGTTTAATCTTACTTAGTTCATTTAAGGGTACTTTAGATATAATATAAATTCTTCTTAAACTTGCATTTTGTCTACCTATTTATAGTTTTATAACTTTAGCATTGCATGTAAGTCTGTTTGGGCAGACTGACAGACTTTAAGATGAAGATACCACTGATATTTGCACAAAATTAGACAAAACTTTTCAAAATAGTTCTCTAAGCTTCAGTTTTGTTTTTATGAATAGGCATTCCACTCTCTACTTTAGCTTCTACAAAGGCTTCATTTTCTTGCCATAATGGAAGTTTACTTTTAAATCTGCAGCAGTGTGTATTAACTGATTACTGTTCTCACATTCGGAGAGAACAGAATGTCCTTTCTCTTTAAACAGAATTTCCTCAGTTTGTTTAAACAGATCATAAGATTCGTTAGATTAAAAAGGAATTTTCTTTCATGTAGAAAGAAAACACATGATCTCATCTCTGCTTGACATTAGCTACCACGACTTGGCGACAAATCAGAATGACACTGAAGTTAATGCTGACGCCACTTTGAGCATGTTAATTTTATTATCAAATTGTGATTTATAGGAGCAGAATTTGCCAGACCATAGCTGATGCAGGGTCATGTCTTTTTCATTTGCCAAATGTTTAAGGCAGAAGACAGGTGGAATCTGTCTAGCACATCAGTCGAGATAGAGAGATGAGGAAAAAGGATCAATCAGATTCATTAATGAGAAGTGAAATCTTGAAACAACACATGATGTTGGAACACTTCAAATTATTTGCCTCAACGACTCTACTAGTTTTCACTTTTAATGAAAGGATGGAATGCTATGTTGTAATGAAATTAACTCAGACAGTGTGACTGCCTTACATTATTCAGGCAGTTGTAAATGCGTGCATTGGATGTTTCTTTGGGAAGATTAAGCTTCTTTAGAGATGACAGATGTCACTTTTAATTGTGCTGTGGGATTATGTGAGATAGAGATAACTGAAGTAGATTCAGGGTTTGTTGCTGCCATAGTTTTTTTTTCACATCATTTTTTGTGCCTTGTTCTCCACCCTCCTGTTTTATCTGTAACGTTGTGACACAATGGAGTTCAGAGCCACCTGGCAGACTTTCAGCCCTGATTATGGAGAGACATCATCTGACATAGTGCAGAGGATTGATGGTGCACACAAGTTTTTCTAATTTTTTTGTGTGCTTTCTCCATATGCCATGCTTCATCTCCACATTATTAAGACCAGACTCTAATTCACATTCCAGTGTTGTTTTTAGCTGCAGTAGAGATGCAAAATATCTTCTAATACTGCATTAATGTTAACTAAATTAATGCCACTGTGTTCGCCATTGTGCTGGTAATTTGGTATTAGGAGAGAAGTCCAGTGTGCACATTGTTTATATTGCAGAAAACTGCAATATATAATTATTGGCTAGTACATTCCAAGTGTCACAATGTCACAATTTGCATACTAATCCAATAGTCAACCTTGTGGATGGAGCACAACTTCAGTAGATCCCCACATATAACACAGTGCCCAAACTGTGGAGAGTGCTGGAAAAAAACATCAGAAAGAAATGAATGTGTAAAATGTGGATTTCCACACCTGGTATATATTTATCACAACATTTAACAATAACCATAATACCAATGCATGATTTTTCAATATCTTTCATCCTTAGCGTTGGCTTTATGGCAAGCTCTGCAGTGTAACATTCACAGAGCCGCTGGGCATGCTAAACAGAATGCTTTTGATTAAATCATTAGTTGATCCAATGTACAGTAGAAATAAGTATTACTGAAGATTACTTAATTACATTGCTCTGGTAATGCTTTGACCCATTCTTTCTCACAAACTTTTTCTAAACTTAAAAAATCTAGGTCTCCTCTATTCACTTTGTTCTTCACTTCTTTACATTGATTTAACTACCATAGATTCAAGTCCAGCGATTGTGTGCTTGACATCATTGTCTAGCTGAAAGACTTTGACAGTGGTCAGATGTTTCATTAGAGAAAGCTACTCAAAATAAGTCTGATTTTATTTTACAGAAATGTGCTGTCCATCTCCGTAGGCCCAGTCTTGTAGTTCCTCAAAAAATGTCTTTGTTTTCTTTTACCCAAGTATAGTACTGTGTGTTGTCAACTGACCCTGACTACCTTTGTGAAGTCAAGAAATTAGATTCCTAAAACTTGGTCAAAATAGTATTGGATTAAACTTCTGTAATCTAAGGATTAAAATATACACTCTGGCTCTCAGCTTCAGAGTCATTATGTTCAATATGAAAACGGGTAAGTAGTTTGTTGGCAGCCTGAACTCAAATTGTTCAGTGACACTCTATGATACCCATAGAGTATCACTGCAAGCAATGTCCCCTGAGTACATGTAGACCTGAAAAGGTGAGTACACAGGCTGCCAATTATCACCTGGGTACACATCTCCTTTAGCCTTGCTCAGATTCTCTGCTCTCAAGACTTTCTTCCCATTAAATGAGCACTTCAGCTGTTGTGCAGGTAAGCAGAAAGCAGCTATTAACCAAAACATGCAGGATACTGTCAGCCACCTCCTTCTTCAATTCTCCAGCTGTATCCACCTTTGCCTCCTCAAAGATTAGCCTTTAAACTTCCCAAGGCAACACACTTCTGTTTCAAATAGAATGTTTTCATATTTTTCTTTCCAGACTTGTGGAGACAGGGAGTGGCAACGTTCAGAGCTTGTCCTTGTCTGACAGTCATCTGGCGGAGCTTGATGGAGACACCCTGCGTTTATTTGGACTTGGAGCCCTGGAGGCCCTGGAGAGAGGCTGGGGTGTTCAGACTGCTGGTGCTGTCACCATCATCACCTTCCGCTTCATTAACTTTGATGCCATCGTTCCCACACTTCCTAGGATAAGAGTCAAGTTCCCAAATCTGTTGGTGAGGTCACCAGTTACATGGAAAACAGCAAAAAAAAAAATATCTAAACTATAATAGGAAAATATACATTGAGTAGAAATTAATCTTCAAATTGGCTTTTGTTGGTGATCAGCATGTTAATTGTGGAAAAATATGTTTTTCCCCCTATTTCTTAAAAAAGATCTCCCACCCTTAATTCATCAATCTGTGGCTTTATTTTCTTAATTGAGTAAAATTCACATAAGAAAACACTTTTTCTTTATGAAAAATATGCAGGAGTGGCAAATTCACACCAGGAAATAGGGTTAGAACAATCCTAAGAATAATTCAAAGAAAAGTTGAAAAGTAAGCAGAGATATTTTCTTTGATGGACAATTCAGGATGACCTTGTTATTTCTGTTAGGTTCAAAACTGCAACTTTTTTTTTCTTATATGTTACAGCTGTAAAATATTAGCCAAGATAAGCCTGATAAAACATCTCTTATTAGTCCATGAATCCTCGCTTGCATTTGCAATAAATTGGGAAGGAAGACATGAGCGTGTCCAAATGAGGCTCTCTGTGTGTTGGTGCAAATGTAAAATTTAGAAACTTGTGTTTTTGGTACCTGCATTGGTTTAGTTAACTAGTCATTTACTCTTTGTCTTTTCTTTGGTAGGTATTGGGTCTTTTTGTACAAAAAACATTACATTTAGTCACTCTGCATTTGTTGATAGCAATGTACAGTAATACTTTAAATTGCCAAATACTAAAAAAGAGTTTTAGCCTAAAGCAAGTTTTTGTCCTTTATTTTCTTTGGCATTTTAACAAATAATTTTAAGAAATTGATGTAGAACTTGTTTTTTCTTTCTTAGCACCTGATATTTCTGGAAACCAACATCAGCCGTCTCCCCCAGCTCGCTGCTCTGGCTCAGGTGAGGCGTCTGGACCAACTGACCATTCATCCAGAAGGAAACCCAGTGGTCAGTCTGGCTTTGTGGCGCTCTTTCATCATCTATCGTCTCTACCACTTCAACCTTCAAAAAATCAATGGCCAGGAGGTGAGGACTGGTTTATGTTTCAGTACAGACCAGTATGTGCAGTGCATATGCATGTTGAACATTTCCACTGTTACAACCACAGACTTCAATACTGAGACTTTTTGTGATACACCAACAGAACTTAGTGCATTATTGTTTAGTGGAAGGAAAGTATTACTTGAATGTCTAGGTTTATATTTTACAAATATAACTCAGAAACTCTGATATGGATATGTATTCAGTTCCCTTTACTCTGATATCCCAAAATATCTTCCACCTAACAAGTAAATTGGGTCTATCTGTGTATAATTTAATCTCTATATAAATCTAGCTGTTCTATGAAGATCTCAGAGATTTGTTAGATAACATTAGTCACAGCCTTCACTTCTGTCAATCTGCCCCAGGGCAGGCAATACAACTTACCACCATCAGCAGGTGAATGTAGTGTAAAGTGCTTTAGAGTCCCCTGTACTCGATAATGTGCTATACAAGTGCAGGCCATTTACATGTAAAGGAAGGGAAGGTGGCCTGGTCCGAAGAGGCCTAGGTTAAATGTTTTGGCTAGGATAATGTAGAAACATACCCCCAAAGACTTCCTGCTATTACTGCAGGAAGTCTTTGGGGGTAAAAGACCAGGTTGTTAATGTTGGTTAATGTCAGTTTAGAAATCAAGCACAAATGCATCAAGAACAGCACTCCTAATGGCAAAAGTACCGTACAATATAAACGTTGTTTCCTTCCAAAAATACTGAAAACTGTATATTACAGATGAGAAGGTTTTGTGAAACAAATAGTGACTTATAGACACATGAAATATTGTTTTTTCTCATTTAACTTTGCTGTATGAGCCATATAAAGTGAACACATCATTATACCTAACTATATTTTTACTCTTGGCAGACTGAATGTCAGCATCTTTCTTAGCTATGTTACTTATATTTCACAGGAGCACATTAACATTGACTAAGCTAAACTCTTATGTGTAATGTACCTTTAGTCTGCTCTCCTATACCACTGTTATTGTGCTTCATAAACCATGAAAGACAGACTTAAAGTTTTTAGGTTCTAAGTCAACTGTAGAAACATGCTAAATAACAATCAGTGAACGTTTTTGTTGATTTTAGGTGACCATGAATGATGTAATTGCTGCAGAGCGTGTATTTGGGACACTGGGTCACATAGCAGCCACCGAAACCCCACGTTGTCGGCTCCTATTGCTGCTGGAAGAGTCCAGGTGAGAACTGTCAGATGCTCAGTAGACTGTTTCAGGCTGTAAGCAGTATTTGTTTAGATGAATCAAGAATGTTTGGATTCTTCAATGAGTTTCAGCTCCTGAATATGTAGGCTTCTGTACATGTGCATTCATGCCTGTGTGTAGTATTGTGCGAGTATACATTTCTGCAACTGTGTGTGTAGCTATGAGACACAGGCTGGCACAGAGGAGCCAGAGGAATTAGACTTTGTGTTTCTGGCTAAGGGTGGGTATTTGGCACCTGGACACAAGCATTCCTTCCAGCCAAATAAGTCTTAAGGTCTGTCACTCTGGGTCAACAAAAACATCCTCACGAATCCAGAATCTGCTCTACTTGTCACGCACAAGATGACTCTCAAATTCTCTTAGAATGCTTGGTTGAGGCAAACATGGACTTGTTTAAAGGAAAAATAAGTGCAGTTAAACATTTTTACTTTTGACCTGTTATTTTAGTTTCTAAGTTATATTCTTTTAATTAAAATAATAATCTGGAACTGTGAAATCTCAGGAAAGTTGTGTGGTAATAATTAGCATTTACATTAAATATTTAAAACGAAAAACCTCACTTGCTTTTATTTAGCACTATAGCATAATGTCACCTTCACAGTAGAATGAAGCAATGGGAGGCAATGAAGGTTTTCCTGAATACTTGGTAATTCTCAGAAAAGGAGATTCAACCTGACTTTCATTTTCAAACTTTTTGACCCCCACCACTTCATCTCTCAGCCTAATTTGTGCACATTTGGATTCACATGGATTATACACATCAGCCTGAGGCCTGCCATTTTCATATCACTGTTGAAGTCTTAATCTGCCTCATTCTCATTCTAGCTGAGAATTTGCATTCAGTTGTTACAGTTTCAAATCTTTATTGCAGAGAACAGTATTGTGTTTGGTGGCCTTCTCCTAATACTTTTGCCTTGCAAAAGAATTCATTCCCCTTAACCATGTCAGGTCACAGCCACTAAATTTCACATATTTAATTGGGATTTTATGTCATAGCTCAGCAAAAAGTAGTGCATTATTGCAAAGGTTACATAGTTTTCTTAAATTTGCATTAGTAATTAATACATATTTTCAACCCTTTTTACTGACAGCAACTAAATAAAACCCACTGTAACTAATTTGCTTCAGAAGCTACCTGTTTACTAAATAGTGCCAAACTGATTATAGTGACCTGACTAGGAGTTTTCTGTATTCCCTTTCTGGTAAAGCTCTGCAGCTCCTCCAGAGTTTAAATGGGCTGCTTGGTGCTTCTTTGCTTAATGTTCTTCTAAGTCTTTTTAAGTTTGAATTGAGCGGTATTTTCTTGGAAGGTTTGCAGCTATGCAAAACTCTGCATTTTCGGTGCTTTGTGACACATCCAAAGCTTCAGATATTGTCATTTTAGAATGCAATTTTGATATTTGTATTTGAAAATAATTTTTTAAGTCAAGCAATTAGGATACCATCTCGAGATTAACTTTTTGTAGGGCAAAGCTGCTCTGGCACATATTCTTACCAGCTGCTTCATCTGGCATTCCTGAAATTTTGTGAACAGCATATTTAAAAAAGGAAATAAAATAAAACTTAAATTTCCAATAAAATAAATTGAAGCTTATTGTAAGCTTTTGTTACTTTATTGTAATGTAGCAAAAGCAAGGCACTTAAAGCATTTGTTGTGTTTGCATCTGAAGCACATAATTTGAAACATGTTTATATTTAAAGCAATTTGCATTGCTGTGATTTGAGCCTGCTGGTTTGTATGAAACTGATGTCTACACTTTGATGGGTTTCAGTCGACACAGATACACTTCCACATGCTTTCACACACTCTGTCATTTAAAGTGGAATGTTAGCCTCCAGCCTGCTCTGTAAAATTTAAGCATCCTGGCACTGCTGAACATGTTGGTGCAAAGCTTTATCACACAGGATTTTATACTTATAGAAACATTTGATGTAGTTTATTTCATACAAACCATGATATTTGTGTTTTCGTTTAAATGTATGTATTTGATTCTCAAAAAAATTTTTTATCCTTGATGGTTTTTTCAACTATTTCTTTTTCTTATTTCTTAAAAATCCTTTTTACAGAGTTAAAGGAGAAAGTTGCTATGCAATTAGTTTTGTTCTCTTGTTGCCACTGTTCCTCTGTGTCTGGCAGTTTCTTTACTCTGACTCACTTGTTCTCCTTTTCTGTCTCCACTTTGAAGGAAAAGGCAGCTGCAGTTCTTGTTGGAGGGGCGTGGTCGGCGGGCGGGGCTGAGTCCAGAGGAGCTTCGGGACAATGGGAAACTCCTGGGTGAAGGCCTGAGCAGAGCGCTCTTTAACTATCCAAGCAGAGACAGTAATCCAGAGAGCCCTGAGGTTTGTCCTGCTTTTATTAACAAAGGTGTTACAGAAGCTCAGTGGTGTGAAAAACAGATCTAGACATTTGTCTGCTAAACCAAGCCCTCTTCACTTGAGGTGTACTAAATGCCAGACACTGACTGCCTGACAGGAATCTCCTTCTAAAAGCTACTAATTTGGAAGATGTCACCCTGATCTCAGAGATATCTCCACATGGGTACTTGCCATCACAGAAGTGTTGAAACACTTCTTTTTTGCTACCAAACTGTGATTTCTAGCGTAGCTCCCGTCCCATTGCTTGTGTCTTGCCAAATATGTTGACATCTTTAAAAACATAATTGAAGAGGACTAAGTCTGAAGAAACACTGCACATTTTGTGAAACATTCAGTCATAGGATGTGCCACTTTGTATAGTCATTGTTAATTAGGATGAAGGGTGTAAAATCTGGACAGAGTTTTTTTCCATACGTAAGTTTTCTGCAACATTGTGACTAGTTTTAAGCAAAAACATACGAATCCCAAAGTGGTCAAACAGTTATTAAAAGCTGATTTGTCCCATCATTAGAGGCACTTAAATTATTTGGCATGCTAAAGCGAGTGAATTTTGTCAGGGCATACAGAATATCTGCATAGCGTAGAATGAGGTTAAGTGACATTAAATATCAGCTCATAAATCCGGCATTATTGAAAAAACGTCCTTTATCTTAGACAGATATCACATTACATATCCTGTAGTCTATACTCTGAAGAGCCACAGAAAACTCTCATTAATCCAACACTTTCTCTGTGAGCCAAAGGACTTTCTAACAGAAGAAATGGTATAATGAAAAATTTGTTCAGGTTTTAAATTACTTAAAACCTTGGTTCATCTTTATGCTAGTAGCTTGCACATGCCTGCCTGTTTTCAAAACAACCTTAGCATTAATTTACAACCTGTTAAGCTCAAATTTCAAAGACTTTACGCTGCATGTATTGGTCTCTCGTTTATTATCCTGATGGAAAATGTGGTTAGAATCTGATTTGAAATCTGAAGATGTACTTTTGGGGCTTTTTCAGTGATCTACGTCTACAAGTATTGCCACAGGAATCAGACAACATGGCATGCAGTGTCAACAACAACATCAAATCCAAAACTTTTAAAGACTGTCTTAGGGTTCTCTGCACATTCTTTAACTTACTGGGGGATCAAGTGGAGTAACGTATGAGTTCACCCTGAACTCCTCTTGCTATTCTTTATTCTATTCAGGTCAGCTCCAGGTCAGCTACACATATTTCTTCTGAAGCTTTTGAAACTGCTTAAACATGAAACCACAATAGGTGTATTAGGTTTCCTTTATTTTAGCTTGTCCCAATTATATTTTGTGTGTATAAGAACTTTAAAGGATTTGGGAACTGCCTCAGGCATTTAGTGGAATGACTTAGATGATCTAGTGATGAGCAAAGACAAGAGTGATTACATCTTTCACGTCAGTCTGTGGTAAACTAAGAATTGTGCAAATTTGTGGCACAGTTTTAACCTGAGATCATGAAGAAAAGATACAATATCACAATGAATCAAAAATACAATTAGGAACTTGTTACTACCTCAAGGAAATATTTCTATTGCCCTTTCTATCGATGGCAATCACAAAATAAATGATTTATATATATAGTATTAGATTAGTTTTGTGTTTAATTACTTCAGATTTGATGTGCTACAATCCATTATTAAATTCATAATGTCATGTGGCTTGCCAGATGGACCTGGACACCTTCATGCAGACCATTCATTTTGTACGTAGCACCTTTAGCTCCGCTTACTGACTTTGGTGGGAACGCTGACAGAAAGCCAATTTACAACAGGGCTATGAAATAATTAAATGAATTATTTCCACATTTAGTCATGCATTAAGATATGTTTAATTATGTTTTTTTCTTTATTGTATTTACTTAAATTGTCAGATATAAAAAAAGGTATTTAGAAATGCCAAATAAATCCATTGATTGGCAGTAGTTTATTGCCCTCAATAGAAAGGGCAATAGAGATACTTCCTTTAGATGGCAGCAGGTTCTCAATATTATATTTTGATTCATTGTGATATTGTTTTCTTTGTGATACTAGCACTGTTTTGAAGTTGGCTTTAATTTGATTGTACAGATGTACAGTGACAAACATTAAAAACCATTATATTTTATTCTACTAAAACTTTACCATTAATTGGCACAATTCTTAGTTTGCCACAGATGGATTTAAAAAATGTAATCACTCTTGCTTTTGCTCATCGCTTAATCATTTAAGTAATTTCAGTTAAGGTCTTCCTTTGGTATCCACAAAGTGCCTCAGGCAACTTCCAGCAGTGTAATTAATCTACACAATGCTTCACTCTGTGAATATGCTTATTTCGTCCCAGGAGGGCACCGTGGAGTCATCGGAGCGTGCCGCCGTGATAGAACAATACCTCCAGGAGTTGGTCAAAAGGGCGTCAGACACCAATCTGAAGGGTGAGGCTTTACACAAGCTCTGGCCATCCATGTTTGCAGAGATGGTGAGAGACTGCGTGTTGGAGATGAAGGACAGAGGGACCTTCCGCCAAGCCAGTCTTGCAAAGCTCACTGAGACCAAGTGAAAAGGACCAAAGGTTCACCCTAAGATCACATACACATTACCAAATGTGGACATAGCTTCCCGCTGGTTTTTTTCCCCCCTCGTCAAACTCCCAATTCTTGACGCTTCATCTCCTTCTGATTTGATCAGTTGTTAGTTGGAGGCCCTTTTGAGATGGAGGATTTAAAGATGTCTGTAAAATTGTCAGCACATCTTGACTGAATGTAGATTTTCACTGATTCCATTCCTCAGAGTGTGGAGCTGTATCATGCCTAAGGAAGCTTAAAGGGACTCACTGACTTGTGGTGCACTGACTTCCCTAAGAAAAATCCTCTGCACTTTAAAAGCTTTCTGAATGAAATCCTGCACCGTCCTCGACTGAAAATGACCAGAGTTTCTTTTTCTGGAGAATAGAAGGATTTTTCTGTCTTCTAATCAGCATCATGCATTATTATCTCACTTCATCCTGCCTGATATGAAAGAAAGGGCACAGACAAACACATGGTCTTTTTTGTTTACTACTGACTTTCTGTATTGTACTTAGTATTAAAAGATTCTGCATTAGCACAAAGTTTGTGTTCATAGTTTTATTGGCTCTATTTTCTGAAAACTTTGAAGTTTTTTTTTCTTTTTTTGTTTGTTTTGTTTTGGGGGGGGGCTATTTAGACAAGCTTTTAGTACCAGAACTACCATAAAACTAAAACAAGTGCTTTGCTTCAGTGTGACAGTGAGGGTTCTGTCATCTCTCAGCCCCGTTCTTTGGTTTAGTTGAGGCACTGGGTCCCTGAATAGGCTGTCTGTTCTTCTGCAGGTTCCCCATTTTTTATCATGATGAATCAAACCACAAATGTTAAAGTTTGACGCTTCTCTGGAAACATTTACTGGATTAAGCAGATGAAGCCTTAATAACCTTTAAAACAGAAAGAAACAACACATTTTACAAAAGCATTGCACCCAGCATGCATACATAAGTATGAGTAAGTAAGAGTATACAATTTAAACAAAAACATTTACCACTTTAAAACACAAAAGAGTGACCAGTCCTCTCTTAACCAGTTGGGTAAAATTGTTTTGGTGGTGAGTCTCACAGAGAGCAGGCGCTTTTGGGGGCATTGTTGTCACAAGGGATTGTTCAACCAACCATACGCAGACTGAGTGATAACAAGAGAAATCAGACAAATTAAGATAATAAACTATAATAAAACTTGTATTTTTTATTTTTCATTTATGAGAAACTAGCAAGTGCTAAGTTCTTAAAAATTCAACAATTCTTTTGACCAGATCTAAATTCAAGCTGAGACATTTTGAAGGGACCGGTGCAGGTATAAAGTCATATCTGAGGTGAAGCTTCTCTGTTTAGTGTTAAGCATTAACACTGGAATGTCCCTGAAGGTAGAGGCTTCACCTGCTTCTCTTATATTCTTGCTCACCTTTGCTTAAGCCCTCCCTAATAACCTCTTCAACCCCAGAAAAGTCAAGGGAGAACGCAACACCAACCCAGACAAATAACTGAAGTGGAATCAACTGTCAAACAGCTTCACTCTAACAGCTTGACAGGTTCTGCTGTCTGGGGTGCTTGCTCTGTTGGAGATCAGTGCCTTGGTTACAGATATCTTACCTAAATCAGTCAGTTAATTTGTTATGTAATGTTTTTTCTTTATTTAGCTTTTTTAATTTCACATCTTTCTAGCTTCTTTCATGTCAGCTTTGTGGTGGTCAATATTTTAATTTATTAAATAAGCATATAATTGTAAGGTTAATTACTTGCACTAATTTAATTCAAAAAGTAGAAGTTGTGTATTAAGTGGAGTTAAGACTTAAAAGTGATCAGTTTCAGCCATTTATTGCTGTTAAAGTTTTCAGGGTCCAGAAAAGTTACTGGCACGATTTCAATGACTCCCAAGGTGCAGAGAGATATGTTAAAGATCTAGTAAAAAAAAAGACTCATGCAACACTTGAAGTACTGAGAAACCAGTTTATTTGGAGATCAACACATTTCATCAGAGATAAAGGACACAATTCAACAGCCTCTGTACTAATAATTTTTGATGTTATGTAATATTCTAATTTTGGGGTTTTATTCACTATGGGGGATTATCATTGAAACTACCACAAACGAATGTGTATAATCCATATAATGTATGAGTTTCAAATTTTGAATTGAAATATTGAAAGAATTCAACTTTCCAATTCCTATTTATCAATATACATTTCTTTCATAGCTTGACCTGTTTTCAAAAAAATTGATTTGATCATCAGAAATGTTTCTTTCCATGTGAAAGGCTCTAACCTACTGGTTCAACTCAATATGGAGACAAGCATCTTGTTATATTCAAAGTCTGAAGATCTTACATAAAAATCTTCCATTCTGCTTTGACGGGAGTCCAGTCTGTGTGAGCATGTGCTGTCAGAAAAGCTTCTGTTAGTTTCTTTTGAACAACTGTGATAGCATCACTGCTTTGTGCTGAGACACTGTGACAGTTTAGAGGACTTCAGCTGCCAACACCGCGAGCAGTTTCAAAAGCCTGACACAACTCCAAGACTAGTGACAGTATGCAGACAGAGTGTGTGAAGAATGTCTCAGTGCACATAGAAGCTTAAAAAATTAAAGACTTAATCCGCTATATTTAGTTTGCTTAAAGGATTAATTGCTTTATTTGTGAATAAAGAAATTGTGTTGGGTCAAAGAAATATAAAGAATTAAAAGAAAATAATATCTCAACTGTTTTTAATTTATATCATAGCCATGTTTTAAAAAATCTAGGTTTTGAAGCATTAATTGGGACAGGTTTTCCAATAAATTACAAAGTGATGCTAATTTTGAGCAAAACCTTTCTTTAAACAACGTTTTTTAAAAAGTTGAATTTTGTCAGATATTTTGAAAATAATACACAGCAATTAATTTTTTTTATTATTATTATTATTTTTCCAGCAATACTTAGGCATGGTTACAATAGCATTTCAATAAAATTAGATAATAATAAAACAACTAATGATGCTCATCACTCTAAACTCATCAGCCCACCTGGAAACATGGTGATGGGTGCATTATGCTGGGGGATATCTTCATTGTGCAGAGTAATTGTTGGGAAGATGGATGAAGGTAAAAGCAGGGCAAATGCATGTGCAAAACAGGAAGAGACATATAGACACTGCAAATTATTTACTCGGGGGGGCTGAAAACAAATGTTCACCACACTTTTCAGATTTGTATTTGTTAAGCAGTTAAAAACCACACATACTTTTTCTTATAGGTCACAATTATGCACTACTGTGAGTTTGTCCAATTACAACACATAAAGGTTTTGATTATAATGTGTATAAATGTGAAAATGTTTAGGGAGTATAAAGGTTTTTGCAAGGCAATGGTATCAATTAAGTATTGTTGGACAGACTGGCTCAGCAAACAGGATAATACCGCTTAATGCAGTCTGCCAGATATTGGCTCAAACATGAGTTAATGAGTAATTGATGAATAATTAGTTGTGTGCGCTGCTTTTGTTTAACCCTGCAAAAGGAGTGCCAGAGTGTTGATGTGGCTGATCAGATGAAAACCCTAAACTGCTCTGCTTCTCCTTCACGCTCAGACAAATCCAAGCGCGCACTCTGGGAAAAAAGCAGGAGGAGACTCCCACCTCCGTATTTTTTACATGACAGCTCAAAGAACAAAGTGGAGTAGGCTGGCTGAGACAGGGGGCGCAGCAGAGGGTGTTTTCCTTCTGCCGTGTCAGTTTTCAGCTCTCTGTCACAGTCCTTGTGTTTGCGCGTAAAAGCAGAACCACTGGAGTCTCAATGAAGGGCTCCACACGGGGATTATGGTCTGATTGATCCAGAATTTCCAACATGGCTTCAGGGGGTCACATGGATCTGCACCAGGTATTGAGAGGGAAGCCCTCCATTTCTTCGCAGATTCAAGTTTCCATTGTGAGGATGCCTGCACTTGGAGAGGATACACCAGTATAAAAAGCAGAAACGCTTCATCATTAGGCTGCAGGTAAGTGTGAGAAGAATGCAGGTATTAGATTTTGTCTTAACTTTGTGGTTTTTATTGATATAATCACAGTTATTTGCACCTTTCTAAATGTTTGCAGATAATAAGCCGCTGTTCCCCTGGGATCAGTACATGATGAATTGTTATCAGGACACGTTTGAAAGCCTTTTTGCTTCATTGAACCTAAATAGGACAACGTGCAAATCATGACTGAGTTAAATAGTGTGGGGTTGAGAGGTGAAAGGCTTTCTCTAGCTGGATTTTAGATCTGCTGTCTGCTAGTGGGGGGGGGTTTCACCAGAGGAGCTCCCTCATTAGGAGCCAAAGAGGTCAGAGGTCAACTCACATGGTCAAGTGGGTGGAAGACTTTAACGGTTTCTGCCAGAGTCACTATCTGTGGGTGTTCAAGCTGAATGATTCTTGTTGAGAATATAAAAGAAAAGTCAAGAAGTGGACACTTGGTGAGACTAAATACATTTTAAAGGCTTTTATTTTCCATCTCAAAAAAGTGAATTAGAAGGCACCATTATTTTCTTTTTGCACTCATAGTGTCACTCATAGTGTCCAACGCTGTGGAACGAGTCGCCATGCTAGAAGTCAGGATTTGGTCCATCAGGTAATTGCTTTGAGTTTTCTTTTGGGCCTTTTTATTTTATGATTCATATTAATTCAGCAACACAATATAATCGAATTACAGTTTAAAATCTGGGACCTTTGTGCAAAACTGTAATTTTGAACAGTAATCATTTCTTCCTGTTGCTTGCAGACTATCTGTTCAGCTGCTGCTTTGGTCACAACTCCTGGACAGTCAACAAACAGCAGATCACAGGAAGGTGAGCAATATTTGCATATTACAGATCAATGAAATAAAGTAGCCTTTGACCAGAAATTTATGTCAGTAATTAAATTAAAAAAGTTTTCATACTTTGCTAGATTTGGAGTTAATTAAATATTGCCCATTTGGTTAAATTTCTGAACTTTTCTTTAGTTTGATGGTTTGAATACCATATTTTCCGCACTATACGTCACTCCAGAGTATAAGTCACATAAGTCGAAAAGATATGAATATGTTGCATAGGACTGTAAGTTCCAGGACCAATCAAGCGATGAAAAACGTGTGACTTATTTTCTGGAAAATATAATATTTCATAACATCAATTGAAAAAGATTTTTTTAATACAGAAATGTGATGGTCATTTCTCATTGCCTCCACATTCATTTGGAAGACTGTTGACCTGAAAGGGGTCCAGCAGAGTCAGTCTCCACAATGGGGCTAAGCCAGAGAAGGTCAATGGTATGGAAGCTGGTAGATCACAGTGTAAAGTATTCAAGCGTTTGAGTGGAAAAACAAGAGCAACCAGAACTGCATCATGTGGGCCAAGAAGAAAAATCAATTATCTTTTGCTTAATGTTCCAAAGTTCTGCCTTTAGAAGAAAATCACTTTTACATGTATTTATTTATCTGGACACCAACCTCCCAGAGTTAAAGTCTTCTAGTTAGAGTTCAATGACGATTTTGGGAGACATGTTGTCTGGTAGTATCAATGCTCCATGTTTTCTCAAATCTAAAGTCGGTATATAATTGTCTATCAAAAAACTGTACTGTATTTTATGGTTCTCTCTGCTGACAAGCTTTATGGAGATGCTGATTTCACTTTCCAGAATGACGTGATACCTGCCCTCACTGCCAATAGTACCAATACCTGGTTTAATAATTATAGTATCACTGTGCTTGTTTGGCCCACAAACCTGCGTGATCTAAACCTCTCAGAGAATTTATAGGGTATTGTCAAAAAAGAAGATTAGAGGCAATGCAGCCGGTCCAGACCAGAAAGTAGAGCAACCTGCATCATCTTAACATGTAACAAACAACAAAAAACAAATAAACAATTGTAATGTAAAACAAGGAGTAGAACCTCTCCATTTACAGCAGTCTATATGATATTTAACAAGCAAGAAAACAATATTTACCATGTCAGATATTTGACTATCAAGGTCATCAACATAGTATAATATGTGGGTGATGGTGGAAACAAACTGTGGACCCTTTGCAGCGTCACGTTACGCGCGCAAGATCCCGCCTCCATCTCCCTGCTGTAGGACGCTATGCTGCTGGCTGGCGACGACTACGACTGGTTTAGCAAAGTTATTATCAATATAACGTGCTAAATCTTAAATGTAAACCTGATATATAAAAGAAAAAGGGATGCAGTGCTCTGCAACTAATTGTCAACACCACGACAACTAGATAACAAGGTCAGGAAAACGTTTTAATTAAGACAAAAATAGTAAGGGAGGGGGAAGTAGTTCAGTTATCCTTGCTTGACTTTGACAACCGTAAGATGTAGGATGTGATGCTGAATTCGGTGTATTTCGGTTCACTTAAAACAAAATATGGCGACCTAGACACCAACTCTGACAGATCATCACTAGAGTCTGAACAAGTGTTTAAATTAGCTAATCAACCGCTGAAGTGTTAGATTAGCTGATAGCAGCAGTAGCTAATCTACTACAGCGGTCACTTATTAATAATTGCAAAAATAATCATCAAGCCTAAAAACATGACGCTGTACGGAGTGAATATTCAGTTTTTTGTGTGGGAAATCTTTGTCAGTTATTGTCAGTTGCCATGGAAACGAGTCTGAATGTAGCGTAGCCGACGCAGAGTGAGGAAAAAAAGTGGTTTTGAGTTGTTCTTCAACGTCTTTTCTCCGTTATTTTTCCCCTTTGCAGTGGCACATATGACCTAATTAAGAATACCTATATGTGCAGGTTTCATTTAGCTACTGGAATTGTTCTACCATGTAAAAGAATATTTTTCCCTCCAGCGTTGTCATTTCACTTTTGTTCACATTTTGTGAAGAAGGAAGTTGAAATCAATGTCTTTTTCAGATATTTTTGTGTAATTCCGTCAGTAATTCTTGGTGCAGCGCCACCACAGGCACTGTGGAGAATAGGTTGCTCAAAGGTGTTTGGATCGATTGGCATAGTGTGAAAGTGAACCAAGCCAGCTGAAAATGTGACAAATGTTGCAGTTTTGGTCCCAATTCAAACTGAGTCTGTCAGACAATTATTAAAACACCCTTACTATATGTAGCCAGTTAGATTACCTCCTGAGAGAAGCTCATTTTATTCATAATCTGTGAACTTCTGAGAAGTAGTGAGTGCACCCAAGTGACACAGAGAAGGCAGGCGTCAGCTGTCAGACAACCACCTCTTGAACCCTGCAGGAACAGAAACCCCATGGAAGAAGCTCACGTGTGAAGCTCAGTGACACATCTACAGTCCCTTCAGTTAAAAGTTGGAAGGCAGTTTGTGCGAAGTTGACTTCACGTGCTTCCCCTTGGAGTCCAGCTGCGTGACCCGATGCTGACCCAGAGATGACAGTGGCATTGAGTTGAAGCAGTAAAGGAGCCGGGGGCGGGGAGTTCTGAGGTCTTGCTGAATAGCTACCCAGGCTGATTGACATCGAGGAGCTTTCTGCCAACTCCCCCTGCCGCTCCTGTATTCTCTTTTCATCCGATAAAACTCGGTGGTCGCTAAGTTTTTACTGCAGCCATGTGTTTGCCCAGAGAGGGTGATGTGAATAGAGACAAAGTGCTCCTCAAAAAGTAGGATTTCCATACATAATGCTGGTTTGGCACGCTGTTCCTCAAACAGTGAGCTCACTGATCGCTGCTAAAACTTCCCTGGCGCAGTTGCAAAGAAAAGTAGAGTCAACAGGGAGTAATTCAGGTAGCCAATCAGGGATAGGGTACTAATAGATGCTGGCTAACCAGCCAGATGAGGGTTTTATTACGCTGAACAGAGGTCTGCTTCATGTACAGGTGGCGGATCAGGATATTCATGGTGAGGAGATGAGGTCACTGACTTGAGCGTTTTTCCAAACCATGATCCGCAGAGATTAAAGTCTTGTTGATGAATGCTTCCCATGAGTACTTGGCTTTCACATCTAAACATCCTATCCCACTTTTTTGCACTTAGCTGCTTATCTAATATAAGCTCTGTTGCGTCCGTACAGGTGCCTCAGAGGACAGAGTCTCAACAGGAGTTCAGGGCAGAGTACAGGGAAATTCAGGGAGCCTGGGGAACCTGGGGCGCCTGGTCAACCTGCTCCCGGACATGTGGGAAAGGGGTACAAGAACAGACGAGGCCCTGTCTGCCTGTGTACACTCAATACCCCTCCAGAGGAGCTGCCGTTCAGCCCCAGCAGCCAGGCCATGTCATTTCAGCTTTGAAACCTGCTGCTGCTCCACGCCACAGTGGTGTCAGAGCCTTCAACAGCAGCAGGGGAGAGCTGAGGAGGGAGAAGCAGAGCAGGCCAGGCGAACGCAGGTAAGAAAACAGTGAGATCACTTTTTTCATAAATAAAATTGAAACTATTTTACGTCTTCCTTGCTGCCACACTGTTATCTTAAATGAACGAGTGATTAACAGGCTGCTGTAGAACAGGGGGGCATTTTAAGGATGTAATGACATCCTTAAAATGACATCCTTCACTTAGCTCTGCAGAAAACCATGGTATGCATGTCCTGTTTACAGGACATGGTATGCAAACATCATAATACCCTTTGGACATTCACACACTTTGTCTTAATGTATATTGGGATTCTAATCATAATTATCTTTGTGTTAATTATGCCTTAACATAAAGAAAGGCATAATTGTAAAGGTGAAACTTTTTTTTTTTTTTTACAAAGAAAAACAAACAGCCATCAGATGTCTCCTGAAAAGTAAACAGACTTATATTCTGTGCAATTTTATCTATATACAAATGTTCTTTGAAGGCAGACATTGAGAACTTTGTGGAAAAGATTAAATAAGTATTAGGTTATCCATCCATTGCCCTCGTCTACTTGTCCTTGTAGGGTTACGGTGAGATTGGTGCCAATCTCATTGGGTGAGGAGTGGGGTACACCCTGGACAGGTCACCAGTCCATCACAGAGCAACACAGAGACGCACTTTACAGGCAACCATACCTAAGGGCAAATTAGAGTGATCATTTCATGGAGCACAGTTAATTTAATCATCTAAAAATGGAAGATGCCAAAATTAAAATTATTAAGACATGTCCATTCACCTGAGATGAAGCGGAGGAAGTAGAGCATTAACCAGAGAAGCTGATAAACACTCTACAAGCGACTTATGGTTGCCCTGGAGGAGCTGAAAAGATCTCAGCTCAGGTAGATTAATTTGCCCACAGGAGAAGTTTCTTGTGTATTACGGATCTGTCCTAAATTTCTAAGCATGTGAAACATCAACTATTTAAGATTTTTTATTTTATCTTCTATGTTGCATCGACTAAAGACAAGCTGTCTCAAATGTCAGGAACATTTAGTACACTTGGCTTTATAAAGTTCATGTACAGTATTTGTTGGGAAGTGTCCTACATGCTGAGCAGCCTGGTGTAAAAGTGACTCTTTGGAGCCGTCGCTGTGGGTCATCTGACTGCCTTCCAGTGGAAAGCCAGTCTTTTGTAGTTACAGTCAAAAGTTTAGCCTGTGTTTGGCAGCTTGGTGGCCTCCTTCCTGTCAGGCTTGCCTTTAAGCAAATAATGCTGACAGCTGAAGGAGTTGTTTCAGTTGGACTCCATGTGAAAAAGAGAAAAAGCACATTGACATTTTTCCAGAGACATACTGGTGGTTTTTAAAAGCAATTAATAATTCTTTACTAAATCTTATTTTTTAGATAAAATGTGTTAATTTTGGGATAAATACATCATAATCTACATTTACTTTTCCAGGAAGGTCACCCACATTGTCCCAGGGAAGTATGGCTATGGACGAGCACCTCATGTGGCTCCACTGTTAGTGGATTCAGGCAGAGGCTTAGCTACCACTCGCCTCCACAGACAAAAACGCTCTCCTGCTGCTAATTCCCTCCAGGCCTTTCCTAGAGGGCACACTGACCTCAGATCACACAAACTGGATGCCTCCAACAACCTCCATCGCTTTACCAGGCCATATGTGCATCCCAGGACTCAACATCCCAGGAATAAGCAACTCTGGACTTCCCTTTACCAGCCTGCATCCTCTAACCAGGCTGAGGTCCAGACTGGGAGTCGCACTTCCAGCCACCAGCTGCACCAGGAGAGACCTTACAACCCACTGCCTTCATCCTTCTGTACAGGGGAGCATGCTCTCTACAGGATCTGCAACAATAATGTATGCATGTCTGGACTCCCACAATAGTAGGGTTAGGATTTAGTTGAAGAAAGTCATGTTTTTGAACTCTGTGAAGAAGCCAGACTACCCAGAAAAAAACATGTATACATGGTTAGAACATGCAAACTTTACACAGAAAGTCATACGACCCACTAACTTCTTCTCTGCAAGTCAACAGTGCTAAAACCTGTGCCACCATGCAGCCTTGTGTTCTCAAATATGTCTATAAATCAAGAAAAAATAAGTTATTCATCTAATCTGTATTCAGAACACCTGGAATCAAAGAAAAGTTTTATGGTGCAGGCAAGACAAACAAGCCAAACGTTTTGAGAATCTCAGGAATTGTTTATTATTAATCTTCAGACAAAAATAGAAACCTGTGAAAAAAGATGAAGCAGCAATCTATGAAAAACAATTTTCAGTCAGCCACAACACTTCTGTGCATTTAAATTAGTGGGCAATGTCTAGGTTTATATTTTTCTCCTGTTAAATCAGAGGAAAAGCTGAATAGAAATTTGTTCAGACTTCAGTGAGATCTAGTTTCACTAACATGACTGTGGACTCCAACTATTTGTTAAAACATGACAGTAAGAACCAGCAGTTATTATTGATGATTTTACATGTTTATGGAAAAATAAATGCTTGTTTACACTTTCTCTTGTTCGTCTCAGGATTGTCCTCCATCCAGCAAAGACATCAGAGCGGTTCAGTGTTCTTCCTATAACAACCAGCCTTTCATGGGCAGACTCTATAAATGGGAACCTTTTATTGAAGGTAGGCTTCATTATTATAATTATTTCTGCCCAGTATACAATTTGTGTAAATTGCCACTTGTGTAGGACCTGATGATTTGCAAGAACTTCTAAGTGCTTTACACTACATTTAGTCATTCATTCTCGCATTCATACTGATGGTCTTACTCTACATTTTAGCCACACCTACCCTTGAGCAAACTGCCATTCAATTGGCAAGCACCACCAGCAGGCAAGGCTTGTGATGTGTTTAGTCCAAAGAAAAAGTCAGTGAGATTGATGAAACTGTGAATCTCTGGAGCTCCTCTCAATCCCCGCTCCTCCTGCCTCTGTTGTTGTGCCTTCGAGCAAGACACTTCATCCACTTTGCCTGCTGGTGGTGGTCAGAGGGCCTGGTGGCGGTGGCGCCGGTGCCTGGCAGCCTTGTTTCTGTCAGACTGCCCTTTATTACTATCCAGTAGTTTGCCACCAACAGTGTGTGCATGAATGGGTGAATGACTGACTGTAGTGTTAAGTGTTTTGGAGTCCTCTGGACTTGATAAAGCACTATACAAGTGCAGGCCATTTACCATTTCTGTGATCTTATCTATGTTTTCAGTTAAGGTGGGCGGCTTTTTCGTTTTCAGATGACCGATAGGGTGGTAGTCTGATTTGTTCAAACCTTGTGGTATTTTTAATGCCCTAATGTTGCTTAAAACTTCTCCACAGTTTTATCTTTGACCTTTCTGTGGAGTCACTTGGTCTTAATGTTGCTGTTTGTTCACTACTGTTTTTTACTGAAATCAAATCACATACAAGTGGAGTTTATTAATTATGTTACTTCTAAAGGTGTTGAGTAAAATTTGATGTAGAAGATCTGAGTAAATGAGGATACAAATACATGCCACACTTTTCAGACCTTTTTTTTAAATAAATTGGAAGCCATATATCCACTTGCCATCTTCCTCTATGCAATTACTCCTACTAATTATGGTGGTTATCACACAAAATCCCAATAAAACTTGTTAAAGTTTCTGGTTTTAGCCTGACAAAATGTAAAACAGCTTTTTCTGTGGACATACTGTAAAACATTCTTTTAGTTTTATACTTTTGTGTACTATGTTTCCCTGTTATGAACAATTGGATTATTTTTTTTTTTATCAAACTCACGTTAACAGACTAAATGAATTACCTTGTTTTCATCAATCATACGTCAAGTCTGTCATTATCTTTTATACTCTGACACTGTTTTCTTTTGCTAAAACATTGTGTGAAACCATCATGATCTCAAAATATCTAAATGTCTCACTCCTTTCGATCTTCTCTCAGTTCCTGGGGAGCAGCATTGTGAGCTAAACTGCCGGGCCACTGGGTTCAGATTCTACGTGCGACAGTCAGACAGGGTGATTGATGGCACGCCGTGTGGACAAAATGAAACAAATCTGTGTGTGGCGGGACGATGCGCGGTAAGCAATCTTCAGCTGTGACCTGATGAGCTATTCCCTTGAAGCACAGAAATATTCTGTTTCTCGTGGATGATGGTTGCAGTTCATGTACCTAAAAGTAGCCATCATTATACTGCCTGATATTTTCATCCAGACTCTATGTTATTGGCGCTTCTTCTTTCTTGGAATAATTCTTTCTCCTTGGACTTTGTTTTATTCTTTTTTTAAACAGAAGATTGCATTTAATAAACCATAAAAATTTATACTTTGGAGTGTAATAATGGCTGTGAACAGGAGAGGGCAGCACAGCGTAAAACCAGGCTCTCTCTTTGTGTTGTTGCCAGTGATGGTCAGTGGCATTTCTGGTTGGCTTTTCATGTTTTGTGAACTTCTCTGTTCTTCTAATCGGGTTTTTAAAGTCAGAAACGTGCGAAAGAAGCAGAAAAGTGCCGTGTGATCACAACGCTGACCTTGCTCTGGACTCTGTGTTTCTCAAGCATTATAATCCATCATTAATAACCGCAGCATTAAGATTATATCAGGCTAGTGAGGTCTTTAATCTCTGGGTTTGGATTTAATCACTTTTCCACCACTATAAAACATGTTTTGCTGCTGCTTCTTCACAGGGACTGAGTTGATTTTTAGTGAACAATTGGGAACAAAAAATTATTAGTTTGAGTCAAGATGTTGGACATTTTTTTGGTACAAGTCCAAAGCTCATAGCTCATTATCAAAAAATCATGATCCTAACTTTTTCTTGCAAAAGTTAGTTTTGCAAGAAAAAATTTGTTTTTCTGTTTTATAATGTAATTTTAGCATTTTGGGTAAAAACCAAAAGGTTCAGTGCATGCCTGAGTTTATTAATACTATTTGTGATATTTCAAAAAGTACACAGGTTTTCGGTCTCTTGGTAAAATTTTAAAACAATTTGCAAATACATTCTGAGAAAGCTTTATGTTCTAAGAATGAACAATGATTCCAACTTTTGTGAGAAAAGGGCAGTGTGTCTGTCTTTTTGAAGCATTTAGTTGTATTTAGCATGTATTTAACCAGGAGCTACATCAATAAACCAAATATATGCAGCTAAAATATACATTAAGGAAATCAGCATTTCACAAGTGCTGTTAGATAAAACATTCTCGACTTGTTTTGGCCATTTTGCAAGGAAATCAATATTGAGGCAGACATTTGATACACACCCCAAAACAACATATTTTAATGAATGTAAGTCTACAACTCAGCTGGACTAGTATAGTCTTGTAAGTTATATATACCAGTGGCTCAATTTAGAATTGGATGAGTACTTAGTACTTAGAACATTCAGTTTAGAATGAATTAAACCCAATTAAAATCTTTGCAAAACTTCAAATTGATGCTCAAAGGACACTCTTAATTCAGTTTGACTGATCTGAAGCTATTTTGATCTGTGTTTATGATCTACACAGATATTTTAGTCTTTGGGTTTATAATGCTGGTGCAGATGAACTCTAATGGACTCACAGCTGGAATTACAGCGATAGGTGGTCATACAAAATATTGACACAAAAGCGTTGAATACTGCTTTTTATTTGTAAAACATTTAAAAAGCTGTTTCCTTCCACTTCAGTTATGGACTGCTTTATGTTGGTTTGTTACATAAAAGCTCAGTAAGACACAATGAAGTTTGAGGCTGGGATGTGACAAAACAGGATTAAGTTGAAGGGGCGTTAATACTTTTACTGTATGTCTGTTTATTGGAAAAGCTCACACTGAGGCACTGACACCATTCTGAATGACTGAGTGTCTCAGATGAATAGTGAAAGAAAGGTCTCTTTATTGTAGAGCTCTCACCCATTTTTGACTTCCCCTTAAAAGCCAAGTGAGTGAATATGAGACGTGTGTTTGTATTTTTTAAAGGTTGATCACTGACCACACACACTTCACTGCTGGTGATGTTTGGCCCACCTGAAGTTAAAAATTGGTCTTCCCTGGACTATTGCATATTCAGTTATGGATTTCTAGCTCAGTACAGTTTGGGAAGGAATGATGAAATAACAGGAAATCTCATATAATTGCTGAACTTACCATCAATCTTTCTATTCATAGTGCTGCCTTTAAATATTAATGGTATCTCGTTATCTCTATATCACAATGATAGATGTAGCAATTTTCAGAAGTGATTTAGTTGTATTTTTATTTGCCAGTGAAGAAGAATAAATACACATCTATTCTCTTGGTATGCTGAGATCTCAGTGATAGTTTTCCTCTCTGACTGGCAAGTTTCCCAGGATCCAGAGAGCAGCTCAGCCCCAAGCTAATCAAACAACCAGAACCTTGCTTCACTTTTCTTCTTTGACAGCTGCATCTGTTTTGTGCATTCTCTGCTGAGGTGGGCAGGCAAACTTGTTAAAATAGGGATGAGTGCTTTGATAAACAGTCTGACTGGCACACACTGTTGGAGATAGCTTAATATTTGCCATGACAAACCCCAGCTGGCTCACAAGACTATTCATCATTACACACTGCAGATAGTCATGTGTTTATGTCAGTGGACATGAAGTGACAAATCCAGTCAGGTTGCTTTGCAAACAAATTATCTTTCCAACTAATCTGATTGAGGTGCTTGCTGCACTTTGCTTTGGGTTTCATACAGCCTCATGAAGATTAGAGACAAAAAAGGTTTCAATCTCCTCATTTTGAAAACTACTGTTTCTATCAAGACACATGCTTCACATTTTCTTGTTTAGCGTTCGTTATGTTTAATGGTTAAATTGTTACAAAAGAACAAAATGATTTTGTGTCTTACTCATACAATATAGATTGGAACTTGTCCAAACTGGAATCAGCAGGTTAAACCTCAAAGAAATCACTAACCGGCTTTGGCCAGTTAATGAGGCAAAACATTAAAATTGATTTTCAGATATTCTCCATCCAGCCGGACTGAGCTTAAGCTATTTGGCAGAGAAAAATTGGTAAAAATATAAATGTTGTGCAAAGCTTGAAGAAAACCTGCAGCTGTAATTGGAGGACCAATAACTTCTACGAAGTATTAACTTAGGTTGATGTGGGATACAAATGCATCCTACATGTTTAAAGATCATATTTCCTTTTCTTTCCACTTTATATTTGGACACTTCTCTTTGTTGATCATTTACAATAAATCCCTTTAATGCCAAAAATAATAAATAGTTTGTAATGTGAGAAAAGTAAAGAAAGTAAAAAAAGGTTGGCATACTTTTTCCAGGAACTTTATACAAAAATTAAAGAGATCAATATAATATGTACAGACATTTCAGTCATCAATTTTTTTTATACCCACATTTTTATACCTGTGACAAGTGGCCAGTCCATCACAGAGCATAAACAAATAGTTTCAGTAGCTATCGTTTAATTATTCTCCTTAATTTGTTCTAAATGTAGTTTCCAACATAAAGATTTGTAATCACATAATTTGGTTTAGTAAACTTTCAGTTTTAGTACCATCACAACAATGTCCCCAACACCATACATTTGTTTCTTTCCCTTGAACAAAACATGACTTCTTAATATTAATTTGGTTAAATTATGTTCAATTCCTCTTTTCTTGTTTTCTATTTAATCCTCAACAAATTAATTTGAAGTCACCTGTAAGCATTTTTTGACTGTGGTAAAAGCAAACATCATGTAAATAACTTGAAAGTAACTTGAGTCCCAGTATTAAAGTTTCTGGATACTTTCTTTTCAATATTATTCGCACTTTTTAAAGAAGCAGCAAATCTATAAGTGCTATTATATTTTCCAGAAGTTGCACCACAGCTATTATTAGATTTGATTTCTGCACACATATCTATAGCTATCAAATGATTTATGTTTTTCAGAAATGTATTTTTTTATATATAATGTCTCAATTACCTAGTGCCAGACATCGTTTAGACTGCTACAGACTTACCATCAGCAGCTGCGAGTCACACTAGAAAAAATTTAGTGTTCAGTAACAGTGCCATTAAACTGCCTTGTAAAAATGATTGCATCAGTATTGGCAACAGATTGCAACATGGAAAGACACAGAAACTCACTTAACTCCACTGGATTAGATTTTGTGTAAAATTCCAATGTTACATTTTGTTTTTATATGACTTGCTGAGTAAAATGATGCATTAAGCCCTCCTTTTCACTGATGAGGTGTTTGATTCTTTGCTTTGTGCAGAAGCGATCATTCTCTGGATACACTTTGATAGGTCAGCTTCTACTTTAGAGCTGAAACCACTTCCATCATAAAGTAAGAGATATCAAAACCTTTGATGATGCTTTTGTTGCAAATTATAGTTGAAGAAAAATTGGGACAAGTTGATGTTAAGATCTATTGGAGATAACAGATTAATCTCTCCTTTTGGCTTCAACTTCATTAGCTAATATTGGCCTTTTATTAATACTCTTGGACTCAGTGTGACCTGTCCTTCTCCAGCAGGCTCAGCTATTCCATCTCTGTGGGTCAGACACTTGTTTTCCACCCACACACCTCTGCTGGTCTCTTTTCCAGCTCATAAAGTCTTTCTTTGGGGGATAGAAGAGTGTTTAACCTTGTGAGCTGGGCCTCCTTCTGGCTGAGAAAGATCAATGCATCTACAATTGATGAGATCTCCATTGATGTTCCTGAAGTTGGCTCCACATTGTTACTGCACTGAATTCCCTTAAAGATACTGTATTTTACAATAACTTTAAAAAAAAACTTTTAGCATTTTGTCACGCTATGTGCTGTAGTTAACTGGGCTGTAGAAATCTAAAAATAATGTATCAAGAAGCCAATCATCCTCCCACCTGATGGACAGGGTTAAAGAGTCAAACTAGCAACTAACCAATACCTTATCATGCTGTTTGTCACATCATTCATACAATATAAATTAAACTATGTATATAATTCAAATGTATTCTATTTTAATTCCATTTAAACATGCAGTGGAGATTGCGATATTGTGATTTTTCCTTCCTTTGGTATTCATCAAAATGTAAAAAACAACTTCTATTAAACATTCCTAAAGTCATACTCAAACCAAGATTTGCTGACCATAATTTATTAATGATGCCAAGGACGGCACTGGGGCTTTGGAACTTTCTACTGGAACCAAATTATATGTCTGGGTTTCTTTGAGAGTCTCAGTTCAAAACATAAACTAAACTGAAAAATTATTCAATTAACAGAGATTTGCTAAAAACAGAACTGGACATTCTTGAAACCTGCATTATTTGTGAAACCACAAAAAGAAAGCATTTTAAATGTCTTTCTGGCTCCTGCTTAGTCTTTGTTTTAGTGACACAAACCTGATCTCATTTTGTGGTTGAAACTGTCTGACTTTTATTCTAACAGCACAAACTAAACATTTTAAGTTAGAGGAATGACCTAGCAGTTTTTTGAGTGTAGGTGTGACACCATATGTGACATTATAATCACAGGAAGAGCAAATGTCTATGGACTTCCATTTCCTGAGCATTTTTTGGCAGGTCAGCTAAATCCAGCCTAAGTCACTTTAGACCATTAATATCAGCACAAACTCACATCCTCTTCTTTAGACAGAGGAAGTTAAACCTAAAAGGAATAAAACAGGAAAGAAAATCAAAAGTTGTGATGACAATATGCTCATGTCCCTTTGAATTTTAAACTGAAATGACACATTTTCCCCAAATTTTTATCCATTTATTTATTTTTTATTTCATACACTCAAAATAAATCTGAATAATTAATGTAATAACTAACAAAAATATAAACAAAAATGAGCTGAAAGAAGTGCAAACTTATATCTGCCCTCCACCCCCATTTAAATAAAGAGAATATTAGCTATTCAACTCAGAAGACTATTACAGCCATGTTTGAAATACACAGGAAACACATGCAAAAAATACACATGCACAAAAAATACACAACAAAACATCACCTAATTCAATGCCATATCGTTTCTTCATAATGTTTTTAAAAAAAATTTAAAACAGAAAGAGATTTAAATTGTTTTATCTCACTGTCGAGATGGCTCGATACACCTTTAATGGAGATTCATCGTTGTACTTCTAAATCTACAATTTTTGAAAATCTCAGTTCCTATTGAATTATTTTACTGTTATCCTACACATATATAATGCCACTTCTCAACGTTTGTGTTGTGCACTGTGGTATTTTGGTTCCTCATCTTTTTCTTTCTCTTTATTACCTCAATAACTCTTACTTAAGATCATTTTAATTGGCATTGCACGTTAAAATCTATAAAAACAAATTAAGAACTTGGTGCATGGAAAGATCCATCACTCGTTAAGATGCATTCAGTATGAGGTTTAGTTAGGTTGCTATCAACATCTTTCGTTTTTCTTTATTGTTTATTTGCATAGTGACAAGTGTTAAGTATTTAAAAGCAGAAGACTTTCAACATTAATAGCCTTAGCTAATTTGCAGTGCATGTTACCAGGTGAGCATTTAACAACACAAAACTATTAAGACAACATAGCAAGGTAAAATGTCATGCATCTGCTTTAAAAAGTCGTGCCAATGGATAGTTAAAATTAAATTTAGAAATAAAAATGTGGACATGTTTAGTACTGGTCTTGAACTAAATGTCTGCCAAATGTGGTTCTCCGGGCAGTAAATTAGACTCAGATTTCTTTCTTTCACTTCTGTCTAAGGCATCTTAGTTCTTTAGTTTGTTTGTTTTTTACTTAGTTTAGCTGGGACAATGTTCTATTAAAATAAGAACCTTTGCACCAGATTAACTTAATCAGGTTTCCATTTGTAGTCCTTTAGGAGGTGGGTTAGTACAACAGTCTAAAATCATTTAATGTCCACACATGTCTTATTTACAATCATTGTACAAAGCCATACAAAATTACCACAATTAGACAGAATCAAATACCTTAATTACTGTTTTCATTTTCAGTGCTGACACTGCTTTCTTTTCTAATAATGCTTTCCTGGTGAAAAGTCCTTCAGGTCAGCAGAAAGTTTAAGACTTTGTGGGAGTTTGTTCCATTCTTTAATCCCTTTAATTTAGAAAGCTGTCTCTGCAAATGCTGAGCTATGTTTGGGCTTTCTGCAGTCGTTACACCTCATGGACTTTGAGCTCCTGGTTGTCTACTCAGAGCAGAGCTGGACAAAGTTTTTCAGTGATGAAGGAGCAGTATTATTCACAATTTTAAAGATTAAATAACACATTATAACACACAACTAAATTTATTAAAGTGTAACAGTTTTTATTTTCCTAAAATTTGACAGTGATGGTATCTCTATCTCTTTGCATTTTGTTGGCTTGGCTATCCAAGTTTTACTGTTATTTAATTTGCTTGATATCATCATAAAATACTTTGAATAATGTGAGATAGTACCATTGCTTTCAAATATAGTTTTGCAGTGTCATGAATCAGTGTATTTTGCATGTGGCTAAAAACAGAAGTATTAGAAACTTTTATATATGATTTTTGAATGTAAATGTTGGATCCAAAACAAGTCCTATTTATTACAATTCCTCTGCTACTTTATTTTGACTCTGAATGGTGGCTCAAACTTTGGTTTTCTAGTCTTTGTAAAATATTGCCACTATTTACGCTTAGTTGCACAAAAGGCTCATGATAATATTGAGAACAACTAAAAATGAGACTTGTAACTTTAACATGCTACATTTTGGGACTTTGTCAGAGTTTATGTAATGAAAAATTAAAACTGTCCACATAAATATTTGAAAAATATTTACGTGGACAGTAAATATTGTCCACGTAATATTTACTGTCAAATAAATATTATCCAGCAAATACACCCTGTATTTGCTGGATTATCAACCCCACGAATAGTTAAACTATAGCTATGATCTGCTGTAAAAACACTTAAAACTGACTATTTTAATAGTTTACACACCATATATCCTTTAATATGCATTAATACTCACAGTGGAAACCTTTGTGGTATCACCCCAGAAGCTAATAGCTACAGTCGACCTTATCTTCACTCTTGGGGATGCAGTTAATCAGCAGTAAAGAAAATGAATGGCACTCCTAGATTGGTTGCTTTGCAAATGACATGAAATAGCATGTCAAGTAGCATGTGTCTAGATATTTCAGCTTCCCAAGCTGCATTTTCTTTCAAATATTTTAAATATCAAAAAATTGCGACTAGGCAAATTTTCCATGCATAATTTGAAGTTATGTTCCACAAAAAAATCTGCTAATACTGAACTGAACTGTGGGAGTCTACTGTCCATTGTATCTATTGTATATTGAAATATATAATTACAAAATGTCTGTCCCTATTAGCCTCTAAAAGGTTTCCTGGGGCGATTTCATGGCTGGTTGGTTCTACCAATTTCCTATGGTATGCCAGAGAAAGCGTTACATCTGTCTGGGATTTGTGTTCTCAAATTGTCTTGTTGATAAGACCTTCTTCAGAATTCAGATCTGGTCAGCTTGTGGGAACCCAGCTTGTTCCACTCAGCCACACTTTTGTACCTTTGTACCTTTGTACATGTGCTTTGAATATTTATTACTTAAAAATTCAAGACCCGCTCATGATATCCAGCAATTTCACACATAATACATTCCACATCAAAACGTCCTTTAGTCTTAGAGTTTAATCAAAATTGTGATAATTGGATCCATGCATAGTTATTATAATAAAACCGCCAAAACAATGAGTGTTTTTAGTGAGGTATTATTTGAAAAACCTCGTTACTTCTGTTAGGGTACAAAAAACTTAGTTTCAAGCCAGAGATATGAAGACACAGAAGCATTTCTTAGACACACCTTGTCCCTCCTATCAGTGTTCTTCTCCTGACCTGCTTTATTCATTAGCCATTCTCTTCTATCCTCCCTTCTTCAGTCAAAACACTTAGCTTGAGAAAAACAATCATGGGACCTACATGTCTGGTCTTGCTTGACTAATATGTATCCCAGATGCACAAAAATTATGTCTTCTCTTTCTGCGTCCTCTTGTCTTCAGGATTTTGTCAAGTTGACTGAATGCAAAGGATTTAAAAGTATTAATTGGGGAAAACCTGGTTGGCTCTCTGTTAGAGATTTAAGCACATGCTTCAAGAAGGTTGTAACACTGTTTTATTGTCTTTCGGTTTGAAAGATTAATTCCAGTTGAGTTATGGGATTCAAGTTGAGTTGTTCCATTTACAGCAAGTCACAGTTGCCAAAAAATGTTTGCAGTCATCATAGCTTTCCTCATGAGCTTCAGACTGAAACATCCCTCAGTAACTGTAAGAGTGTGAGTCAACTGGACCTCGACAGAGCTCAGTAATGTTGAGAACACCTGCAGCATTCTAGCATGTGTGGGCTGGAGACCGGGAGGATCAGGCGTCCTGAGCCAAGGTTGCTTCTGGGCTGGCCCACCTATAGACAGACACATGGACCCCAGGGTGTGCTGAAGCGTCGGTCTGGCCCCGCCCGACATACACTCACTGGTCTATGATTAGATCTCTGATTTTTCAGAAGAATAGGACAATGCCGGTACGGTGACTGTGATGGATTGGTTGCTGAAAAGGGACCTTCCCCTATTATATGACCCCAGCTGAAAATACAGTTGTCATTCTGCATCCTGCAGATACCCCATATCGGATCTCATGTGTGTGAGTGTGTCTGTGTCTCATGCTGGCTCTGTTCCAGCAAATAGCATAAATCAAGACAGTTGAATAAAATAGAAAAAGATCTTTGCATTAAAACCCTCTGTTTGATTTGCACAGTAGTCACACAGAGTATTACCCAATATTGGGGATAGGTGATTCACTAAGAAATTAACTGACATAAATGTTATATATTATTGCCAAGTAAATATTTGGGTGTAGGTTTAGTTATTTAGTGACAGTGAAAACAGTCATAAATTTAAAGTCCAGAGCAAATAATTTGTACAAAGCTTAACAAATTCTTACTCAAATATTAGCTAATACAGTTTTTGGGAAATTTATTCTTGTCCAACTATTAAAAACATTTGAGTAAGTTTTAGTGAGTAATTTAAAAATGATGATTTTATGTAGCAGTTTCTTACCAAAAATCAAGATTAAAAAGTAGATTTGTGTATGTTGTCTTCAGGTATCAGACCTCATTATACTCCAGTATTTGTCATTTTGATTCAACGCTACTCATATTTCTAGTGAAGTTCTTAATTTTGCAATTTAATGTTGGTGCTTCTGGTTATAGAAAGGCTAACTGCAAACGCTACAGATGTAGCAGTAGAAATGTAATGAGTGCTCACTGACTGTTTTTTACGTAGTTACCATTATATTTCTTCAGGGTTGCAAACATATCTTGCTGAGCTTCTGCCACTCGCAGCCATCACAGATGTAGCTTTCTGGTGCATGAACTCTTCAGATTGTTGCAGACTGTTGTGGTCTCCATGTGCCTCTTAAAACCAGGAAACCTTTTCAGTTAACTCACTGCATGTCTTTCCAGGTCAATTCTCAAAAAAGTAATTTTCTGTAGAAACAGTCATGACGTCTCTAAGGTTCCCATGGTACATATACATACTTCTAATGATAAACAGAATGACTTCAGTCTTCTTGTTATCTGCTAATGGTCTTTCTCTCTTTTTTTTCTCTCTCTCTCCTTTTAAATGGTTTCTTACATTTGTGTGCTTTCACTGACATCACTTTTAAAATATCTCACTGCCATAAAAATAAAAAGGCAAAGTAGGTAACGAGGAGTCTTTGTCATCCACAAACAACCTCTACACCGAACAGTGCTGTTACTTTTGCAATCTGGCAGTTTATGTTCACTGTTATAGCTGAAAGTCACCTTTGATCTTTGGATCAAGGGCCAATTTAAGTTTACATTGCTCTGACTTTAAAGAATTAATGTTGTGGAAACAAATTGGGTGCAGTTGGTAATCTATGTGATTTTAATAGTGGTTTTTTTTTTTTACTGCCTGCATTATGCAGCAAAAATAATTAATGTTTTAGTTAAGGTGTCAACTTATGTGTTGACAGGAATATGTTTTACCTTTTTAGCAAGTTTCCATTTTAACACAATTTGTATTGTTTTGCTTTCATAGAATGAGAAACAACCTTAAAGATAATTTCTGATTTAGAGTTTATATTTGTTTGAATCCTCTGAAGATAGCATGGCTACGAGCCAGTTGCACATATTTTAATTGCTGAGGTTTTGCTTCTATAATTTCCTCCCTCCCTTTCATCCCACATGGAAAAATTTCACATAGCTTCCTTTCTGACTTCCAATTTAATGTCAGTAGTGACTGTAACACATATTTTCCTCCCTTCCAATTGATTTTCAACTTTACTCTTTCTGCTCTAAAGAAAATACCCCTCTTTATCCCCAGCTGCACCTCCCCCTGCTCATTTTACAGCAGGAGCTTGCAGAGATCACTTCTGGAGTGAGAAGGTTCTTTTTTGGCTTTGTCAGAGCCACAGGGGCGAGGAAGAAACAGACGGAAGCAGGCATCAGACTTGTGAGCATTTTTGTGGCCACATGAGAGGATGCTGTCAGAAGTGGCTCTGCTGCTGCTTGTCTGCCTCCACGTGTGTGTGCAGGGGAAGCCGCGGTCGCAGGTAGGATCACCTCTGCTGGGTCCAGGAGGAACCTGAGGGAGAGCGGGGATTCCCATTGTCGCTCAGTGTCTGATTATAACAGTTGAAGCATTGCTCAGGGTGAGATTGTTTTGGAGGCTCTGGAAGTTTCAGTGTCATATCCATCGCACCAAGATGAATCCTCTCTTATTGCCAGGGTCTTGGTGTTATACTGGAGATGTCTGTTATTGCAACCCTGTGATACTGTGGTCCAGCTATTGAGTGGAAGCATTTACAGTATTTCTGTTTTGATTCTGGCTCTCCTTGCTCTCTGAGCTGTTTATTTTTCCACAGAACATTCACTGGCTGCTTGTGGGATTATATTTCTCTCCAACTGGAAGAGCCAGTGAGTCCTGGAGCTTAACAAATGTACTCGGGATACCAGCTCATATGAGCTGTGTTTGCTGAAGAATAAATGCATTGTGGGACACCTGAGGCTGTTATGTGAACCTATCAAGCACCAAGGTCATGATAAGGATGCCCAACCTCATTCGACAATGGCACTGCTTGTTAACAGCCTCTGGATCTGTTTTTATGTAAAAATCTGTTTGGTGATAAATATGTCACTTAATATTGAGGCTTTATTGGGTATGCTGCTGTATTTTGGTAATAAAACACACAGCAATGAGCAAAACATTGATTAAAATTAGCTATTTTTGGATCTCCAAAAGAATTTGGAGATCACTTTTATATAATACAGCCAATATCAGGCTACGTTTAGAAATCAAACCTCCAGCAAATGGAGACTGTTCTGTTATTATGTTACTAAAACTGGCCATCCATATGAGAGTGCTGCTGTCAGGAGAAACTCAATCCATTTCATTGGCTGAAGATACACTTAACTGCATGCTGTTTCTGAGTATTTTACAGTCAGTGGAGTCTTCAAATGAACACACATTGGCATTTACTCAGGACAGTCTGTGGTGTGGATGACGTCTTGTTTTACTGTTGGGATAAAAAAGTTTTACCTCTCCTGTAGACTTCTCTTACAAAAAGGTAAATGGCCCACAGTGCGTACTCAGGAAATTGTGCAGGACACCAGGGGGAATAAAACTTATCTGTCTTTAAAATGGCACACAAAGTACTTGTGACTCAGCTGGAATCATGGGCACAATTGTTTTGTCTTCAGTTCATGTCTTGTGAGTTCTCCGTTATGAACCCCAGGCTGTTTGTGTTTTGTGAAAGCGGGCCGTTTGGTTTAACATTCCTTAGTTTTGATTTTGAACAAAGCTCTGTTGTGGAGAACAGAACGTTGGATGATTGCTACACAAAACACCAAACCTGGGTTTGTGCTGTGGTTGTAGACCATTGTCAGGCTGCAAGTTAGTGTTTCCATTATACCAGAGCCAGGACTAAAATCTGAGGGAAAGGAGCAAATTGAATAAATGTGTGCGTTATCTTACAAATTATACATGCAAAACAAGTCTAAACAGCATGTCTTATTGTATTTTTGGGCTCATTTAATACTTAAAAAAATCATATATAATTTCTCTTGTGAAATTATATGCAGTTTTGGCACATTTCTCTGATAGCTTTGAATCAATTTGTGTTACACTCAGACTGGAATTTGATAATGAGAGTTGAAAAGATACTTTTCACATATATTCTTTATACAAATAATTGTGAATATCTGAATATAATCTGTAATCTCCGAAAGCATGAGCTCTTCTTTTAGTGGTACTTACTGCCTACTGTCCAGTGAAACATTTTTGCCCCTTAAGGATTTCTTTCAGATAATGAAAGAATTTTAATATCAGACCAAAAAAACAAAGAAGTTGTTTTAATATAAGGACTGCATTTATTTAGATAAAGCTACCCCAAAGTTAATGGGCTCTATTGTTAAATAATTTACTTGAATACATTTTTAGAGAAAGACACTGCATGTCTTTGTTGCCAACCATGGAAAATTAAGCATTCATTTATATAGAACCTGTCTGTCAGAGTGAAAAAGCAAAGCTAGAGAATTTCAAGATCAGATGAAAAACAAAGTCATTGTTATAAGTTAGTGTGAGTAGTGCCAGACTAACTTTTGGGAAAATATACTTTGCACTGACTTTTTAAAAGTGGAACCTTTTTGGAAAGTGTGCCTCCTTTTATTCAGGGGGACAATGATGTGAAGCTCACCAGAAAATCAGACTTTGAATTGCTTTAGAATCACAAAAGTCATGGTCTGGGCTGACCTTGTCAAGCTTGTCAAAGCTTGAACTTGAGGCTGATTGAGATACTCTGTGTGACATTGAAAATGATGTTCATTCTTGAAAACCAAATGGTGCTGTATTAAAATAATTCTGAAAAGAGAAGCGGACCAAAATTACTCTACAAAATTTGAAAACTGCATTTTGCATTAACTCTGGTGTCTGTTTGATGCAAAAAAAAAAAAAAAAAAAAGTTTGGTATTGAATTCCAAATAATTAGGTGCAACAAGAAAAGCACAGTCCAACATGTTTCACATTAAGACTGGTAGCATTGTTTATTGGTCAGGGTGAAATGCTCACCCTGAATCATAAAGTGCTGACTTGAAGGAAAGACAGAGATGACTTGCTCATTAAAACCAGCTAAATTTGTGCAGGATCTCAGCATGTGGGAGGCAGATGGTAGTGGCAAAGTGAACTGACTTTTATTTCTTCTTTATTAAAATCTAAGCTTATAATCTTGTCTCTCAGATAAAAGCCAAATTGGGGAAAAAAAAAATTTAAAAAGTCTTTTTGCCTATGTATTTGTCAGATATCAGTAATGTAAATTCCAGTTGAATGTCAAATCCTGAAGTCAACTCCTTTGTAAATTCCTTGTCACTGGGATTATATTGTCTTTGTATCCTCTTTTTGGAAGCCACCCTAAATCAGTGTCACATTTCCAGATGAGCTTAAAGTTAAAGCTGACCTATAACAACTTTATTAGCTTCTTACTAAATACTTTTACCAGCCTCTAAAGTGCTTTTGAAATCCCCTTCATGAATGTCAGATAGTCCTCTTCAAAATAAGCTCAGAAACAGGACTTGAGTTTCTGCACATAGTCTGTTTCAGAATACCTTTCTACACCTTCCAAATTGTTCAGATCAATCACACACTTATTTCAAAACCTTATAGGAGAAATAAAACATCAATCTACCAGGTAATGAAATTCAAAACAGGAACACTTTTTATGGAGGAGTTAGCAGTCCCTGTCTCACAGTTTAATTAGTCCTTTTACGATCTGTTAATAAGATGAATGGCCACCTGCCAATATGCAAGTTATGAAGTTCTAGCGGGAACCCAGTGTGGATTTATGTGGATCAAGACTTGGGAGGTTGAATCACCACATTGTTTTCAGTCTGGGAAGCCATCGTTTTATTCATATCCTACTTCAATTTCATTGTGTTTTTCATAGAATTAAGTTTGGCGGCATGCAGCCATAAGAGTTATTTGTGTAAAAAGACTCAAGCTGGCAGCTTCTCATTTTTAACTCAAACTGCTAATACAAAGTGGTGGAATGCAAGCTGAGTCCAGAGAAATATCCAATCTTGTTATGTCTTCTCAACATTTGGCTTGAAACACATCAAACAGAAATGTCATAAAACAGCATTTCTGTCAAACCTACAAGTATGAAGAAGTAGACTATTATTTAGTGTTTTGGACTGGCAACTAGTCTATCTTATGACATTCTTTTGTCTGTAAGCCACTGACCAAAATCATATATGTGCTTTGAAGATTAAACATGATATTTTTAGAAAGGAGAGAGAGGAGTCAGAGAAATAACTGGTAGATTGTGTTAGACATAAGTGTAGTTTTTATTGTTGTGTGGGCCAATACAGCTGTCCACATCTGGATGCTGGTGTTGCAGCTGCTGCTGCAAGTCTGAATTTCAGGCCAGGACTGGAAGTGTCTGTCAGCCGCAGATCATTCTGTTTCAGATCCAAAAAGACATTTAGGTGTAAACCACAGTTAGTCTTGCCTTCATTTTCCAAATGGTTTTATTTAAGCTTTGTATCTAAGAATACAAGGCGCTTTTAATTACGCAGGAGCAACAGTTGTACATTCATGTAAATGCATGACCACTTTAGTCTGATCCTTTACTATCTGTACTAAAGTCTATATTACATAAAATGGCAAATATTTACAGTATGTACAGTGTCTTGCAAATATATTCTCACCCATTGGTCCTTTAAGTATTTTGTCAAAATACAACCACAAACATTTTGTATTTTATTTACATTTTATGTGATAGGTCAAGAGAAAAGAAAGGGATTTCCCTTTTTCATCTTTGTTTTTACAAATGCTAATCTGTATTTAATTGGACAGAGAAGAAGTTACAGTTGCATATCTTTGGGTATATCTCTACCAGTTTTGCACTTTAAAAGATGGGCATCTTCTTCTCAAAATAAGTCAAGCTCTGTCAAATTTGATGGATAGCATGTGTAAATATAGTTAAAAAAAAAAAAAAAAAGATTTGCCCTAACTTCTCCAATTAGATCCAGTTCCGGACTTTAACTGGGCTTTCCTAAAAGTCCCAGTAAAAGTCTGAAATACTTTTAAAAGTCTAAAAGTTTCTGGGAACAACGCTCTGGCAACAACGCTCTTGTGTTGCTCTGGCTGTTATTTTAAAATTCTCCTAGGCCAAAGTTTTTTGCCGCTAATATCTGCCTTTCAAGATATTGAAATTTTTTACTTTTGTACTATTGCACTTTTAAATATGGCCACATATTATTGTGGCTGTCAAAAATAAACTGGTACATGGCCTGCAGTCTGGTACAACTTACAAATTGTTACCAAGTTAAAAGCTAGTCCACTCAAAAAGTACAATCATACAGTTACGCACTGCATTAGCATTAGCTGCCAGGCAACTAGAAGCTTCCTTGGGCCTAAAGTAGGGTTGCAAAAAGTACTAGCTACCATATGGTGGTTAAAATGCCCCTGCTATAATTCTAGTGCTTTCTGAAGCAATGTGCTTCCCTCAGCTGTTTATTGTATTTACTATGTCTGATATTAAAATTTGTTTTCTAAGCTGAAATATTTAAATGTGACAATAAAAACTAAAACAGAACAAATTTGTAAGGGGAAAATGCATTTTTAGAGCTATATTTCAATAAAGCTCTGGGTTGGAGACGCCTTTGACAAGATCTATTGTAAAGTCAAAGCTGCAGTGGAAGTGCTGTCAGAGCTGAACTTTGGACCGGATAAACCTATATATAAAAGAAAACAAAACTCAAGTCCTTCATAGCGACCATGTCTAATTTAAAAAGACTTGTTTTGTTTCCTGGAAAGAGATGAAATCTTTACTGACTCGTGTGTTTGAATCCCTGTCTAACAAAGACCTTGGAATGCAATGAAAAATCATCTGCTTGTATGGAAACCTGCCAGGATTTACTTTGGTTGATGGTTTCTGGGTTCACATCTTGACTTGGAGACAACTCCACTATCCTGACGCACATAACCACATCCAGATGAAGGCTGGCTTTAGTGACGCTATAAAAACCACGTTTTACTTCCACTAAAAACAAAACCATTTTTATTAGCCCATGACAAAGCCACCCATAGAGAGAGGATGAAAAAAAAATCGGTTGTTCTCCCTCATTGAAGAAGCAAATCCAAGACTCGAAAGCTGACTCAGTAGTTATTAAAAATAATATTCAGGCATATAGGAGCTGGCAGCATTTTACCTGAACTACAATTGTATGTGCTCATGGGTTCTTTTGACACCAGCTATGCCTCGCTTCCATGGGTTCACACTTAAGGCTGAATTTGTCAGTCCGGAGGGAAGGTCTGGCAATTTGAAAGATTATTCAGGGACAAATTGCATTCCCTATCCTTCTAGCATGTATGCTCCTGTCAAACAAATAAGGAGTATCTTTCTGGGTTGTTAAAGTTGAGTCTCGTGGCTCTAGTTATTTCAGAGAAACAAATATGCTGGGCCTCCTTATGCTTAGTTGAGGGGAATTAACAGTGATCCTCCAGATTTTAGGTAGAAATCCCAGTTTTGTGTCTCCATTCCTGATCTTCCTTGTTATTCTACAACAGGGGTGTCAAACTCCAGTCCTCAAGGGCCACTGTCCTGCAGTGTTTAGATGTGCCACAGGTACAAAACACTGAAATGTTTGCTTCTTGTGTAGATAAGTTCTCCAGAGCCTTGCTAATGACCTATTTATTCTATTGAGGTGTGGTGCAGCAGAGGCACTTCTAAAAGTTGCAGGGCAGTAGCCCTCCAGGACTGGAGTTTGACACTTGTGTGCTACAAGCAGAAACTTAAGTTTATTTTATTCCAATTTCATTTGATAAGACTAATGAAGTACAATAGTTGGGTTGATATTCTAACACCTCCAAATGTGCTCTATTGAATTGTTATCTGATATCTGTGGAAGCCACATATTGAACTCATTTTCATCTTCATGTTGTTCACAACCATGGTCATGTTGACACAAGAAGATGAATAACAACATTCACTAGGGAATAAAAAGCCCAAAGTGTCAAGTAAACACCTATTACACCATTAAAACCACCACCTGCTGATACAAGGCTGGATGGATCCATACCTTCATGTTGTTTCCTCCAAACTCTGACCCAACCATTTGAAGGTTGGAGTGGAAATCGAGAGTAATCAAACAAGGCAGTATAATTCCTACATGTTGTCCAATTTTACCAAATTGGTTTCCTGTTGGTAACTGTTAAGCTAAGGAAATGACATCACAGGGGAGCGCCCTTTTAAGGGTTTAGCTTAGCGAGAGACCTAAAAAAGGAGTTGAATATTATTGTTCTGAGCCACTCTGTGCTTGTTCCTTAAGGGCTCATGACAGTCGTCTAGCGCTGAAACTGTGAACTATTTATCTGTTTTTTCTACACATTGTTGCTACTTGACTTTAAGAAATTAGACTGATGATTTTAGCTCTGTTTTCTTGGTTATTTGGGACAATCCTTCCCAAAAAAAAAAGAGCCCACATGGAGAGTAGCAATTAACATTAGGTACAAACACACGTTCTGCTTTACAAACCGTTCTCCTTGAACAAGAGAGATGGTTTTGTGTAGAAATACAAGCTGATCAGCAATTTTTGAAATTCCCAGACTGCCCCAATTTGTTCCACAACCATCCCACTTTGAAATTCACCACCACCGTGATTCATCGTGCGGATGCTGTGTAGATGGTGATGTGCAATTTTCTTTCTCCGTCACACAGAGAATTTACAAACAAGCCAAAAGGTTTTATTTATCTCCTTTCTCACCAGATCATCGTTCATGTTTGTGGTCCTCCCAACATGCCCTAAGGCATCCAACTTGAGCTCCAAACAGTATATTTTGTGTCTTTCTTCAAAAAATAGCTTTCTTGTTACCACATTTATATAAAGACCATATTTGTCCTGTCAACACATTCTCCCACTTGCAGTGTGGATTCCTGACAGTCCTCCAGAGTAACTATTAGTTGGTATGGTAATGCTCTCCATTACCACTTATTGGTGTAGATCGAGGACATGTCTTTGAAGGTCAGCAGTTGTACTCTTTCCTTTATAGGATAATGGTTTGAACTGTGAAGCTTAAGATATTATTTTATAATCTACCTCTGCTTTAAACTTCTCCACACCTTTATCCATGACCTGTCGGGTGTGTTCCTGGGTCTTTATGATGTTCTTTGTTTTGTAAGAATCTCTATCAAAACAGCTCTATTTACACTAAGATGAAATTACTCACATGGTGGTGGCAATTGGGTTCCTTTAATTTTCACCTAATACCCAATAAATCAACAAATTCTGGGAATGAACCCTGGACTGGGATCTTTATTTATGAAGTTTGAACATTCCCCCTGCAGATCCCAGTGGCCCTGCAAGGATAAGCGGATACACAGAGGATAGATAATAGGAATGTGTTGAAAAAAGTTGCTTTTCAATACAGACTCTAACAGATTTTTATGTATTTTACTGTAGTTGAAAGCAGCACATCAAACTGTTAAAGTTGTGCTCTTAAATGACTCCTTGGAATCAAGAAGGATGGTTTTAACTGTTTATGTTTCAAATGAAAAGAGTAAATTTATCACATTTTCCAACCATAACTGCTTCACAATATTGGTCATTCATTTAAGCTGTGGTAGGACTAATGTTTCTTTGTGGCTGATTAGCTGTAAATGAGGACAACAGTGATGATGGTGTGTGATTATGCTCTTCGACATCATGGGGCCTAGAGCTGGATTTGTATTTGCAAAGGAAAATAACAACTGTACAGCATGAATCATCATTTCCAACCACAACTACCACACGATTGCTCGAGGCTTTATGCTGAGATAGCTTCATGCTGTAGAGATTTCTTTTAGAATGCATTAAAATGCTTAGTAGATATTTCAAACTAGATATTTATTCTTGTTCCTGTGTAGCTGCTCAATGTGCTGGACACATTTATTGGCACCCAAGGTAAATATTTGTAAAAAATTTCTTTTCCTTGGGTAAATGTATTTTAGATGTATAAAATCATATTTAAAAAAATTATATGGCTGTGATTTACTTGATTGTTTAATAAGAATTTCGAGAAGCCTCCACTTATGACTTTCTAGTTTTGCTTGGGTATCAGTATGTTGTGATACAGATGCCAAATTGTTTTAACTTCAGGCCCCTGGACTGGATGAGTTACCACATTTATTTTCCACAATGCAAAATCAAGATGATGGCAAGAGTGCCAGTTATGTTAGAATTTTTTTTTTTTACTTTTTCCTTCTGTCATAAACATAAATGTGTGAAGTTTACCAAACTCTGCAAAGTCTTTAACTGGAACTGTCTGCTTTAGTCAGAATAGGCAGAGATTTAACTTTGACATGGCAGGCATCCTGGTCTGCCATAAAATTTATTTTCATGTAGAAAAACGCATTCACACCACATTGAACACCAGAGAGACTGTACATGAATGTGGTATTTTGCTATTGCAATAAAAGACTAATTTATTTTAGGACTTTTTACTCATCTTTACCAGACATGCAATTAAATGTGGCTGGTCAGAAATTTAAAAGAACTTTGCTGTGTTTTCCCTCCTGCTTCATTCATCGGGCAAACTAAAGAACTGTTTCATTTGCACTGATCTGTAAAAAGAGATCATAAAACGTGGCCGTCGCTCACTGTGTCAAACTGTTATGTTTAATGATGTGATCCTGTCTTTATTCAACTCCAAGTTGTGCCACAACATACCGACCACAGAAGTGTTCAGCTGTTCAACACTTCTCTTTATTTCCATCATTTACTATTTCCTGTGTGAAAGTGGGCATTTCATGTTTGCTTTGGCTGAAAATAGAGAGTAATGCTAAGAGAGGGAGAGAGCCAGCTTCTCCTTTTCAGCTTCCCTCTTTTGGCTCAGATCACCTTTTCCTGCCTCCATCTCTCCTTCACTCTACCTTTCACCACCTGTTTATGGTCTTATTGCTGTATTCCTGTTCTGCCACAAGTCTGCTGCAGATTTATCGCAGCTTAAGAAAGGCAAAATCCGCTGAGATGGCCAAAAATTGAGTGAGTTTATGATACACGTCCTGTAAATTTGCTTGTCTCATTTGTCTATTGAGTTGGGTTTTCCACCTCTCTGGCATGTGGTAGAATCCAGTCTGTGTTGGAGGAGCTGTTGTTTAAAATGTATTTATTTATTTTTCTTGCTAATGTGGGAATACAGCTTCAGTCCTAAAGGAGAAGTATGGTTGTTTTATTGTACAGATGGTAGATCTACATAAAATTCAGATAAAAGGCTATAGCACTCTGTTTGTTTGAGTGAATGGTAGCTTACTGAAACTATTTTGGATCCTTGACCACCTGTTTACACAGTTTGCTGGTTTTACTCCTGATTATGGAGTTCTGATGTTAACTGTTCTGTTTTTACTACACCCAGCTTTCCTGTAATTTGCTACAATTGATGTGGCACATAAAACTTACACCCTAAAGAGGAGGAAAATAAGTCACTGGCTCGTTCACACATCCTGTAAATCCTAAATTATTTTAAGGAACATAGCATGGTTTTGTGTTTCACCTTAATGAACTTTCTCCTGTAATAACTACCACTTAACCCTTCCTTGTCCTCCCCCTCTCTGCTCCATAGAGCCTTGGGTGCGATGAGTATCTTGGATCTGGAAAGGTGGTTGACAAATGCGGCGTGTGCGGAGGTGACAACTCAACCTGCAGGCTGGTCTCAGGAGTCTTCAAACACAGCTTGTCCAAGATTGGCTACCACAAGATCGTGGAGATCCCAGAGGGAGCCACAAAGATCAATGTGACGGAGATGGTGAAGAGCAGAAACTACCTGGGTGGGCAACAGAAACAGACCTTGATGACAATAAAGAAGATTATCAACTTTGTGGAATAGTATTAGTGTGTGTGGTTTTGCTTTGCATGTTTACTCTAATCTGTACACCTGAAAGCTGAGGAGCTAGACTTTCTTATCATCTCTGGAAGTGGTACTGAGGAATTATTTTCAACTCTCTTTGTTGGATTTTAGCTGGTTTTTCATTATTCTTTAGTCCAGTCATTGTATTTTAACACCATACTGCCCAGAAGTGGACATGTGGTGGACATAAGAAGTACAGCTGCTAGAATATTTTAACTTTTAGATAGTGCATCATCAGTGGATGAATACAGTAGTAGAGGAAACATCAAGCGAAGAATGAAGCTTAGAGACATGTTGTGCTTAAATTGATCAACTGTTGGGCAAACTTTCAGTTTATACTTGTGGACATGGCACTTGTTCATCCCTTGAGGTTAAGAGTTTGTGGGCTGTACAGAGTCTTAACCTCTTAACCTGTTGCAACTATTGGCATTGCTGCCTTGCAGCAAGAGGTTCCTGGGTTTGAATCTCAGCTAGGGTCTCTCTGCATGGAGTATGTTCACCTGTCCATGGACAGCTGGCGAAAGCGATGCTGTAAAAGATTAACAATTATAGACAATGGATGGATGACTATAATGGCCGTCACTAAAACTTTTTGAATAGAGATGTTTTAGTATCTGCTTGTTTTATTAAGAGCATGGCATTTCAAGTCCTTATTGGCACATTTTTACAACAGTATAATGGTCCTTGAATATTTGCAGTCTGGTTTACCAACTGAAGATTTAAATCCAATCATTAATTTAAGAAGAATGAGTAGCTATATTCAGTATTTTGACAAATACTGTAAGTTGTAAATGCGGCATAGTTGGAGTTCTCATTCTTTCTAAATGCACGCTTTGTTTCCCTCCAAGTAGAGCATTTAATTTTCCATCCTGCTTTACAGTTTTTGTCTGTCGTCTACTTCAGTACTTTCCTTTATTTTACTCCTGGTCATATATAGAAAAAATTTGAAATTTATCTCCTGCACACACTGTTATGACAGCAGTGAAAATAAACCTCATGAGGAGTGATGACAAGACTATTAATCATAAATGTAACATTTTTAAAATTTAGATGACGTGATAAATTTTAAAAAGTTATGGAAAGGCCTGTAGGAAATTTTCACAGAATGAAAAACTTGAGACAAAATGCCACAAGTTCACAATATTTACACAAACTTTAGCTTAACAAGCAAAACTTCATAGCATAATTCAACACAGTCAGCAACAATTATTCCTACTACTGCTAAAATTAGAAAATATTTGGTTACTTACAGCTGCATAGCATTATCCATGAGATTTCTTAATTTGATTTTGATACAATGTGATTGTGTTGTTCTGCTCTCTAAATAGCAACACCAGCAAAATAAGTTAATATCAGCTGCTTAGTTAGTCAGACTGTCTGTTGCGGTAGTAAGGCTGTGGTCTTAACTTTTCCTCTGTAGTTTCAAACAATGTTACCTTAATAACACTGCTTAAACACTGTTGTGTTTTTCATGTATTCGGAAATCAAAGAGAGAGGGCTATTACTGCTTGATATATACTTCCAAACAGACAAAAAAGTCTCTCTTGTAAGAAAAGTGTAACTTGTGGAAACATTTCTTCAGACAAATGACTCGTAGCTGAAAAGAGATGGAGGTCACTCCAGCATTTTGTTTGACATCCCATTTAAAATACATCTGAAATCATCTACAATGTCCACACTATGTCCTATTTTATCTCCTCTCTCGCTCTGTCTCTGTTTCTCTTGATCTGACTCTGTTTTACACTGCAGATATCTAACAGTGCTTTTAGTTGTCCAAACACTCTTTTACAAGCCAGTCTAATGTTACACTCCTAATGCTTTTCTAATTGCCTCTTGCATTTAATCCACAAAATCAGCAGAAAACATCCAGGGAGAGTTTGTTATAGGATTTGCATGAAAGATTTTGCGAGCATCAGGAGACTGAAACAGTAGTCAAGAATATTGGTGTTGAAAAACCAAAACATTTCCTCAAGCATTTAGCGGTGATTCAGTTTGAGGGTGTATAAGCTGAATACTTCATAGTTTCTCCATTCTGTAAAAAGAGCAGTTCAAATGCTTCGATAAAAAACTCAAAATGAATGTAACATTAATGTCCATAATTGTACATAAACTTCTGTACAGAATCATATTAATTTCTGTGTGTATGAGAGCCATTTTAAGATGTTTGTGTTCATGTTTCAGACATGCATCTTAAACATGCATAGTTTCTGATGCATGTCTTTTGTTTTCTTCTCAACAAGATTTTGCTACAAGTAATACTTATAGAGAAGATTTGTGTGTAATATTTATTGAGAAGATTGGTTTGAGCTCAGAGTTGTTGCTGGTGATTATATGGTCATTAATTTCTGTCTCTTGCAGCTCTTCGAAGCCGTTCAGGGAGATCCATTATAAATGGAAACTGGGCTATTGACCGACCGGGAAAATATGAGGGTGGAGGTACCATGTTCACCTACCGCAGACCCAATGAGATCAGAAGTACAGCTGGGGAATCCTTTCTTGCTGAGGGCCCCACCAATGAAATTCTTGATGTTTATGTAAGCAGAAAAATTATAATTTATTCAAAAAAAAGTTATCTTCAGTTTAATGGCAGGAGTTTGACTTGAGACCGCAAAAAAGTTGAAAAGCATGACAAAATATTGTGAAGATTTTTTTAGGCTTGTCTTCAAAGTCTCCATCACTTTTCTTTTAGATGATCTTTCAGCAACCAAACCCTGGGGTTCACTACGAGTACATTCTCCCCTCTGAGAAAACCGTCAAGCCTCAGCAACCAACACAAACAGCAGAAGGTGAATTACAGCTAACTCTGTAAAGAGAGAAAGAGAGAGACAGAGAAAGAGACACTTCCAGCAGATAACTGAAAGGCTTAATATAGCACACCCTAGTTTGATTTTAAACAATTGCTGATAATTAATGACACAAAGATTACATAAATAGTTATTAATGCTCTTTACCTGTAATCTACTTATATTAAAGTTCTTAAAAGAAAATGGAATATGTTTTAAGATCAAAAGGTTTAACAAAAAATTGAGATCAGAAATTGGAAATGACAGTTGATGGTGGTGATGGCTGGTGCAGTCTGGTATATTTTCTGTTGTGTGCCTCCAAAGAATCTGCAAGAGGACAGGATGAGAATACGCAGCAGATCCACACGCAGCAGGAGAACGTCAACTCTGCAGGTGGGGGGAGACATCACCCACATCTTCCTGACAACCAGGTACCTGCTGTGGTTCCTCCAAGACATGACAGGGAGTACAACTGGAAACTGACTGGTACCACAGAATGCAGCGCCTCCTGTGGAAAAGGTTAGAGAGCTCAACTTAGGCATGTGGTTTACTGTGTTGAATTTCAAGCAAATGTTAAAGTTTTTGCTTCCATTGTGATAGGCCAAATTAGATGTGGTAGCCAATGCAGAAATTTTTCTTAGGTTTCAGAAATTCAATCTTCCACTGCGTCCACCGGCTGAATCATGTTGAGGTGTCAGATGCTTTTTGTGAAAGCAGCAGCCGCCCAGGTCCACAGGAGGAGGCCTGCAACCTGCAGCCCTGCCCAGCATTGTAAGGGAAATCACTTCTGTTCTCATTGGCTAATTTCTGGTCATTACTTCACTTGAAGAATATTGTATTTAAAACGCAGAAAAAATGTAAACTCTAGGTAATGATCAAACTAATATCCTTGGAGTCATTATAATCACTGTCACTATTGGGGTTGAATATTAATTATTTGAGAGACTTTTGTACCACATGGTTTCAGCTTTCACTATTGAAGTGATGGAAGTTGGTATACATGTTTTGCTGCTGGGAAACTTTGAGTCCTGTTTTATTTTAGAATTTTACTTTGATGCAGTGATTGAGCAGTTTTTACTGATGGATGGTGGCGCCACTTAACAATAAACTGTACTCTGTGTCTCCCCAAAATGATTTGCTATCATAATCATTTGGGGAGTTTTACAGAACCGAGTCCACTCTTTGGTTTGCTATTTCAGAACTTGTGTATCTTGCAATGCCTGTACTTTCCCATACTGTCTTCCTGAACATTCAGTTTTGTTTTGCATAATCTGAATATCATAACTCTTACTAGCGAGACACATCTCTAGAAAAATGCATATTTTATGCAGTATTACTAACATTAAGTTTTCATTGGATTAGTTGGGATATCGGAGAGTGGTCGGAGTGCAGCAAGACCTGTGGACTGGGCATGCAGCACCGGCAGGTTCTGTGCCGCCAAGTCTATGCCAACCGCACCCTCAACGTCCACACGAGCCACTGTCGACACCTCGGGCGACCCGAAACGGCCAGTACCTGCCAGCTCAAGATCTGCAGTGAGTGGCAGATCCGCTCTGAGTGGACATCTGTGAGTGAAAACAGTCCATTGGAATGACTCAAACATTAATTATTCATCTGGTGACTTTAAGCTTTGAAAAATTATTCCTGCAAAGATTATTTTTCATAAGTTTACTTTAATGATTAGATTTAATAAATTAGCTTAGTGTTTTTACATTTCCTTCTTGTCAGTTTATTCATAGGTATAGCGAATGAAACTCATTACAACAATGAAGAGGCAACAGTCCCTGTTGTAACCAAGCAGTCTGTGTGTCCATAGTGTTCAGTGCCATGCGGGGTGGGTCAGAGGTCAAGAGAGGTGCGCTGTGTCAGCAACGTGGGTGACTTCGTTCCTGATGAGGAATGCAACATGAACCTGCGACCCACCAACGTAGAGAACTGCGACATGGGAGCCTGTGCCAAGAGCTGGTTCTACACTGAGTGGGGAAACAGGGTAGGAGAAGAAATAATTAGATGCTATAGAGTTTGTTTTTTTTCAATTTTATGAACCTACTGTATACAGCATCCAGACTTACCAGGTATTACAAAATGTTCAATTTGAATTTACATTTTTTTTTAAACTTTGGCGTTTTAATTTTGCTCGCCATACCCACAAACCTTTTCAGGTTTGAAATGATGAAATACATAAAAAAAAAAAAAAAGCATGAAAGAAGAAAAATCTATACAAGGCAGCCGAAAGTCTGTATCTTCAGTTTGAGTTTATGAAATAGAAATTAGTCATTTACCCAGAGAGGAGCAGGAATTTGGGGAAATGCTTTCCAAAATCAGAAGCTTTCTGACCTTATAAACATGCACCCTATGAAGAGATTTAAAGGTTAATTTATTGCAGTGGTTTGAGTAATGAAGTAAAGTTCTGCGTTCAGTGCTGGCAGACATTAGAGATAATCCTGTCACCACTGCTTCCTGCAATGCATTGCACTTTAATGAGATTTTACAGTAAAACTTTCCACCAGTTATTTTTTGTTGTTGATGGAGGCTTGTTAATAAAAAAAAAAGCATTAGACAGCCATGCAGATATTCCCCAGTCTCTGAAATGTTCACAGTTTCATATAATTGTATTATTTATATATAAGCATTAATATATACATTTTTCTTCTTAACTAAGAAGAAAAAATATGCTTTTGATGTCAAACCTGCTGTTTACTACCCCACATTAATTGCAATTCGTTTTCCCCGAAGTGCTCCGCTGAATGCGGGATGGGTGTCCGAACCCGCAGCATTCTTTGCCTGACCAACCATATCAGCAGCCTCCCTCTGGAGGGGTGTGGCAGCGAGCGGCCTGCAGACTCCCAGGTCTGCAACAACGGTCCCTGTGACAATCGAATCGAGTGGTTCACAGGTCCTTGGAGCCAGGTACAAAGAAAGGCAAAAGACTTTAGCAGAAAAATGTTGGTGTGTTATGTGTTTTTCTTGTGTCTGTTTGCCATTTCTTTATTTAAAACATTGTATGGTGGGGTTTTTTAAACCAGTGCTCTGCAGAATGTGGCACAGGCAGTCAGCAGAGGTCAGTGGTGTGCCTGATAAAGTCTGATGAAGGATTTACCGTCATGCCACCCTATGAATGCTCATCCTTGGACCGACCACTCAGTCAGCAGAGCTGCAACATTAAGACCTGTGGGGCGAAGTGGTACCACACTGACTGGAGTGCGGTGAGTAAAATTGCAACTATATATATATATATATATATATTTTATTTTTTTTCCCAGATTTTACTCAAATTTATTGTAAAGGTTTTTTTTTTTCTATTATTCCTTTTTTTTGCAACTGTGTGCTTTATTTACTTATTCCTGTTGCTGCTCTACACTAGGAATTTCACCTCTGAAATGCAATTAATTAAAGGATTCCTAAATTTTGTCCAGCTTCTCAAAATCAGTTCATGGGCCACAAATGGCCCCCGGGCCACACTTTGGACACCCCTGCTGTAAAGTGTTCCAGTGTAATGCATATTTTATGCATACAGAATGTGCTGTACAAACTGCACGTAAATATTTTGTCGAAGCAGTTCTTACTTGAGCCATTGATTTATGCCCTTCTCAGTGTTCAAAAACATGCGAAGGAGGTTTCCGCGTTCGGGAGGTGCGCTGTCTGTCAGACGACATGCTGTCCTCTGAGGCCTGTGATGAGCAGCTGAGACCAGCGGACAGGGAGGACTGCAGCCCTGAGCCCTGCATACCTCAGATAGGTCAGCCAACTTTTACTACATTGTCTGGAATACCACTGACAGGGGATCAGTATCTCCTGATGATTTCAGCATCCTCCCGAACATATGTTCACTGTAGTATCTGCAATGTTGAACTTGTTCCACAAAAATTCATTTTCATTTGTTTTGGAAAAAAATATCTCAATGTGGAAGTTTCCCTAACTAGTGATTTTTGTTTTTGTTTGCTTCAGACCTGAACTGCAGAGACAAGTACTACAACTGCAACGTGGTGGTCCAGGCTCGCCTCTGTGTTTACGATTATTACAAAACAGCATGCTGTGCATCTTGTTCACGCATTGCACACAAACAGAAAGTACACCGAGGTCACAGCTAGCACCGACTTCCTGAGGATCCTAATTGACACCCACTAAAGGCTCTCTGACCCTGAGGCTACCTGGACAGACGGACGGACAGGACCTTTTCCAGAAAGGACCCTCGTTAATGTTAAGAGGGATGAAAACCTGAGAAGGACCATTTGTGTTGGATCTTTTACAGGTTGCTGTTGGGGAACAAAAAAGGCTTTAAATCATGTGTGACATGAATCTAGGTGCTGGAAATAAGGAATGTTATCCGGATCAACGAGAGCCACAACAAACAGAGGGATCAGAAAAACTTGTTGGGTTCTTGTTCTTCAGTTTGAGTTGAAGCGTTTACAGCTGGCTCTTGTGCATCACTTTGTCTAGAGGAGACTGCCAGTAAACCCTCTGTGGAGGATATATTCTAACAAAGTGGAAACTGTCCAGCATATAATAAGCGGTTTCACATCCAGCCTCACTAACATCGGCTCATTAAACTGAGCTCAGCACAAAAACATTGCTTTCATAAACAAATTCTGTGCATTAAACCCTCCATGGGGCTAACGACGTGTCCATTCCTACACTGCCCTGAGATGTAAAAGCAGCTTTTGTAATATAATTATCTGTATATATGTTTGTGCATAACAAAGTTTGATAAATGTTTTGTTTTTTTAATGGTTCTCTGACCCTCCCACATAACCTAAAAGGAGGGGGGAGTCCTCTTTATTTATGTATGTGACTCTCCAGGGTGGATGCTACTTTATCGGCCACTGGTGGCTTCTTTTCAGCTGTTCTGCCTCTAATCCAATCACATCCTCTGAACTGGATGTGGGCGTCCCACAGCCTGCTGGATGGCAGAACCAGATGCTCCAGACACGGATGATTTTTGACAAGTTGAAAACATGAATTTTTTTTTCTTCCCTGTGGGTCATGATCACTCCACAACTGAACAATCCTTGACAATGTTCACACAACTTTTAAAATATTATTAATGCTTTATTGATATAGCTGCATTGTACAGATGGCTTGATTTGATATGTCTGTGGTTCATAAATTCCTGTTAATAATTTAGGCCTTTTTACTGTAACAATGTTTATAAACTTTCTCATGTAGTACTTTACAAGTGTTGAGCATTATTACTAATCCCCTCTCAATTTATCTCTGGCTACTGATTAGAGGTGTTTCAATAGTTGAGATTATAATTACGACGTTACACACAATATCAGACCTTCATTTCTGTTAATGAGACCCAAAAAGGTTTGTCTGCATTTTGGATCTTCTTCAGCTTAACAATCCTCCACTGATTCTCTATTGGGTTTTGGTCAGGCTGGTTTGCTGGCCAGTCCAGGACAGAAATACTGTTATTAAACCAGATATCTGCACTTTTGTCAGTATGGATAAGTGCCATGTTCATTTCCTTTCTAGAAAAGGAAATGGACACTTCCCTAAAAGTTGTTGAGAAAATACTGAACAGCTGCACTGACTTCGGACTCGATGAAACACAGTGGACCCACACCAGTGAACTCCAGACACAACTCTTTAAATCTTCACTAACTTTACCCTGAACCCTAATCAAGTTGTATTCTGTGCATCTCCACTTTTCCTCTAATCTCCGAGAGCTGGATTTCTAAATGAAATGCTTAGACTATATTAATCTGAAAATCTGAAAAGATCATGCCTTGATCTTCTGATGTATGTGGTTCCGGATGGGTTAAAGCAAAGAATGCAGCAGTTGTAGTTTATGTCCTGGATATGTCTTTGGTGGATCATGAAGCACTGACTCCAGCTGCAGGCCACACTTTGTAAATCAATCCCAAATCTTGAATAATCTTTGTTAATCCAGCCTGGGTGAACTAATTTTATCTCTAAAATAAGCCATGGGAGGATGCAAATTGTTCATTGAAAATCACCTTTAGCCTGTTCTCCGTCTCACCAAAGGAGAAGCTTATGTATGCATCTCTGTGAATCACAGCAGAAAAACAGAATGGTTTCACATTCACCATGCCATCAATAGATTTGGTTTGTTACCATAAAAACTCAAAATATATGAATTCATTCTACTATTTGTTCTTTTTGGGGAAAAAAGTCATGTAAATGTGAAAAGGAAAAGCAATCTGTATTCTCTATTTTCTTTTTGCTTACCTTTGAGGATGTAATTTAAATAGACTATGTTTAAAAACATGAGAGGAAATATGTGGTTTTGCACTCATAAACCTTTTCTAAGAAAATTGCACTTTTCCGATGGTGGTTATTAGTGGAGTTCACATTTTTGGTGAAGATTTCCCCCATTTTCTACAAACAGACTCTGTGAATCAGTCTAGTGGCGGCTTGTTGTTGCCCCAAACAGGTCAGTTGTTCAAACTGAGCGCTCATCTCCTGCTTAAATTACAAGTTGTGGCATGTGGGTTCTTAAATTTATTTACCATTTTATATATTGACTTGTGTTCAACCATTGGAGGTGCAATTTTCTAGTCAATATGTGCTGTCATCTGAAAGCAATCTTTCCTTTTGAAACATGCTGTTCTCCTTTCATGGCTACACTTTTTCCTCAAAAACATGCTAAACAATAACTTAAAAAATGAAAACCTCACGGTTATTGACATAGTTAAACATAACACAGTTTACATTTATTTAAACTGCATTTAAATAAACACAGCTTATTTAAAGGCAAGTGAAAGATTTGAATTAATATGTAAAAATGCTTCACACATCCATGAAGCTACAGGTTGTTGCATGTTTGTCTTCAATATATTTTTTCCTAGAGTTGCAGGTCACTTACCATGAAATCCTCAACAAATTTGTCAAGAACTAGTGGGAGTTTGGAGTTTATTATCAATCAAAGAGGAAATTATATAAAAAAGAAAATCGGAGAAGTCATGTAAGCTTTGCAAAGTGTATATAATATCAACATATGTATGATCTCCTGATAAACAAAGAAAAAAAAAAGAAAAAAAAAGAGGAAATTATATTAAATAATTTCTGCTTTTCATTGAAAGCAAAGACTTAACTACAGTATATTACTTTAGAGCCATCTAGTGGATAAAGTTTGCACCAACATGCAGGACTCCTCATTTACCTTCTGTGTGAGCAATTCTCCAACCTAACATGTTTTATATTTTAGTAAAGAGTTGAATATTTTTTATGTAGCTAATCAGAAGGAGCAGAATAATGAACTGAAGTTCTTTACCCACTGAACTCATTTTAAAAATTTTAATGGCTGCATGTTGAATGATAAATGTTGATAACATGTCAAACTCTACTGGAATTCCTTCTTAATTTTGACCAAAAAATACATACATTCTTGAGAGTAATCAGTTGTTGTTTCATGTTGTAGCAAGAAAATACGTTAATTCAGGTCCCTTTTCATGCCAAGGTCTGTCTTTTGATGGTGGAATGCTTAAGCAATGAACAAACATGAACAGAAGCTTTGTTTCGTTTTCAGTTTTGGTAAACTTTCCTAACTATTTTAAAGATATTCTTATGTCCTGTTTTTTTATTTCTCTTTTACAATCTTGATCTAGGCTTCACTTATTTTTGGTTGCATGCTGTACAATAGCAAATGCTCAAATGGGTTGAAAAGTTAGCATATATTTTAATAACTTTTTTAGAAATAAAAATTTGTATTTAAATTTGCTCCTCTTAGTAGGCTTTTGAGGTTTGTATCTATCAGCTTTTCGTTACTAGAAACTGAATTTTCGTCGATTGTTCTTTGCAAAGTAGCTCAAATTCAGTCAGACTGATTGGAGAGGGTTTGTGAAAATCTCAAATATTAAATTTTTTACACTTTGTGTTTGTTTGCCATGTTCAAAGAGAAACCGCCACTGCAGTTACGAGTTTTTTTTTGTAGCTTTTAACAGGTTTTCTTTCAGTAATTGCTGATGTTTAGCTTCATCCAAATTACCATAAATCCTGAAAAGCTTCCATGTGTCTGATGAAAAATAGCATTCCAGCAGCATGATGTTGGAGTGTTGGGTGCTTCTAAAGTGCTACTTTTGTTATTTTATCTAAGGATCCCCATTAGTTTCTACTATTCTTCCCAGGGTGCATGCCTCAAACATTGCAATAACATCATGCTTTTAGAAAAAATACAATAAAATACCTTTTTATAAGATTCTTTTGAATCTGTAATTAATGTAATTACAGAAGCCAACATGTTCCAGTAATAAAAGGCTCTATACACAGCTGTTTTTTTGTTTTTGTTTTTTTTGGGGGGTTGGGGGTGAGAGTGTTAGCTTGAGGCAGAAGTAATATAAAAGTAACAATAGAGGCTTGTCTAGTATTAACAACATGTCTATTGTAGGGGGCTGTCTTTTCTGCATGTAGACTAAAATAATACTTTCTACTCAAACTGCAAGCAGGCTTTCTTTCAAAAAAAGTTTTCCTCTTGCCACTCATGCTGCACACAAACTAAAATGGATTCCTGAATGTGGAAAAGAGTAGCTTTCCAGCACACAATTTCCAGTGTTCCTGATAAAAATCTTCTGTTTTAAATAATTACTTAGAACTAACCAAAAAAAAAAAGGTTGATCTGCAGAATGTCGGCAAAGCTGAGACGATGCACAACTTTATATGTAAGTCTGTGTAACTTCATCAGTGCTGCAGTTGGCAGTGTACAAAGCCCTTTGAGGTTATAACTTATGCCCCTGTCCAAGTAGCATAGCTTCCAGGCAGCTTTGGAACAAAAAGAATGGATTTCCAAATTTCCACATCTATGCCTCTGCAACAGTCAGACTTAGTCACGCCAAAGGCCAAGTGGAAGAAAGACTCTTGCACCAAAGTAAGAATAGGACACTCTCTAACACACAGCAAAGAAATAGAAGATGGATATAAACTAAGATTCAGCAGTAGCCAAAAACTATAACAAGAAGAAAAAGGGCAATAATCTCACTGTTGGTTTTGGAATTGTGTCTTTATAAATAACAAACACAGACAGCCACATGGCTGAATAAGAACGTGTGTGTGTGTGTGTGTGTGTGTGTGTGTGTGTGTGTGTGTGTGTGTGTGTGTGTGTGTGTGTGTGTGTGTGTGTGCGTGTGTGTGTGTGTGTGCAGTACTGTGCAGCCTCTGCTCTACTTTCTACAACACCATTGACTTTGGGACTAAATCGTCTCAGTTCTCAGTAAAAGGCAGCTAACACCTTCAGGGTATCATTATCCAGTCATCCTGGTGTCATTTCTGGCCCTGAAATGACACCAGGATGGAATATCTCAGGAGAATCGGAATGAAACTGCAACAAAAGTGCTTAAAGAATTAAGAAAAATTATTTCCACTATTATTTTCCTTATGTTAAAAATTTGCTGTAAAACCTAAATTTCCCCACTGTGGGATAGTAAATAATATTTCTTGTCTAATCTATTCTGCTTCATGTTTGGACAATTATCTTCTCTGGTTTTGGACACAGCCTAAATGTTTCTTGTTTTCCAGCTAAAATTACAAAAATTATTTCAGCTCGCTAAACACCAGAAAAATGAGAAACAGTGTTTGCATACACTCAGACTGCTGCAAGTTTAAAAATATAAGAAAGCCGATAATATGCTGCTATGGTTCATACATTTCTGATAGGTTAATCAAAACATTTTAATTTCCCTCCCAATTTATCTATGAAATGCTGCTCCCCTCTGACATAATTGAAAACTCATGATAAAAACAATTAAAAAAACATCACTATATCAGGAATTTTTTTGACCTCCACAAGTTTGGTTCATAGTTCAGTACAATTTCTAAATTCCTTTCCTTTCGCATTTATCTTTTCAGACACATTTATGCAAAAATAAGCAGCATGGGAATATGAATTCATTTTATTTTTCAGAAAAGAGTCAGATTCTGTGAAAGATATGAACATATTTTGGTGCTGAATGAACACATTACCTCTAGACCAAATGCAAAAAGAACTTGTATCCATACTGACACTCACTTAAACTCAGAGAGGAAGATGCCTGAAATTACTTTCTGTGAATTTTCATGTAGCATTTCCACTGTTTAACAGGGACAATTTTCCAACAGAAGCTGAGCAATAACTCCTCTCACTGCAGCTCTGTCTGCTAAACTCTCACCTGGCAGCTGGGTGTTTTATTCTGGTTTTAAACAGTCTGATTTTCAGCAATAAAGCTTTAAACGATGATTCTGATACAATGAGTATTTTAAAACCTAGAATGATCTGCTACAAACTTCATTGAAAGGCTTCATTGCTACAGATTTTAAAATAGGTTTTCCTAACACACTTCTGTGTATTCTTGCCTTTTCAGAATATTGACTTCAGGAGTTGTTTTATTAGACATTTTCTTTAAATTCCTTCACATTCTACATTTTCTGCAGGATATCATGCATAGTATTGTCATTTTGGATCATAGACAGTAATCTTATAATTGCATTACCCTCAGAATTACGTGTCATGGCTGCTGATGCCAATTTTTTTATTGACTCAAATACACTTTAACCTCTGAACAAAACCAGTTGCTTGTCAGTGACATTTGATTTTGTATTTTATTTTCATGTTTTTCCTCTTTGAAGAAATGTGACGCCTTTCTTGGTTAATTTGGTGATAGACATTTTTTCTTTCTTTAGACAAAGATCTTTGTGACATTTGATCCATGATGTAACATGTAAGTTTATAATAAAGCCCAAAAAAGTAACCTCCATGAATGCCAAAATGTGCTGTGTTGTCTTTAAATAACGTTTATTGAGGTCTGAATTTAGCCAATTGAAATCAAACACCGTCATTCCTTCAAACTGAAACATCGTCTCCTAAACAGGGAAACCTCAGTCCCGGCTTTTTAATGCTCCCATCCCTCTGAACATAAGAAAATGTTTGCTTTTTTGTTCTTCAAGTTAAAAAAATGTTCACTTGCTCCATCTAGTGCAGACAAAACATCATTTCACAGCATTTAAATCTGGAGTGTGTGTATCCAAACCAAACCAATAATTAAATCAAATTAAAACCCAAAGTGGTTTTACGCTGTAGAACTTTGCAGCCTCTAAGATGAAAACCGCTCTTGGTTTTCACCTCGACTTCACATCTGCAACCTTTTAGGGATTACAAAGTTTGCAGCAGAACAACCAGCATGTTTAATGAGCCTTGAATGAGCAGGGCACTGTGACCTTTGCCCTCCCATTTAAAGAGGGCAAAGGTCTAGCTTTCAGATTTCAGGGAATCTGAAAGCTAATGATCTGCAGCCTCATATGTTCAAATTTCATTTTCAGGCTCTTGGTTTAATCACCAGTTTTTTCTGACACTTTTCCAGAGGGCAACATTCTGAGGTGACTTTTTATGAAGGCTCATTTTTGATGGACTTAAAAGAAAAGTAAAAATATATTCATGCAACTATATGAGATATAAAGATGCATCTCGATAAACTAGAATATGATCAAAATGTTCCTTTGTAGCAATTTAATTTGAACAACTGAAAATCACATATATGGACTCGTTATATCCAGAGCAACATATTACAAGCATTTTTTTGGTGATTTTAATGAGGATTCGTCCTTTGGATTATGCTTGATTGCAGCACTTTGAATAATCTGCTTCTTTAGCAATGACCTTTTGTGGATTATACCAGTACTGGACAACCATCAGGCCAGCTCTCCCGAGTGTGAACCATATGGACATAGTTGCTGTTGTTTAGTTAATTATTGAGTATTTTCAGAAGAGTGGCACACACAGGTGCATTGCAATAATTTATAATAACGTCAAAGTTTGCTTATTTCTGGAATTCAAATAAAAAGTGAAAATCATTGATTGATTGCACACATTGTCAATTTTTAACAATATAAATGGTATTTTAATTTGTATGTTTGAAATCCATCACATATCGGGAGGCGAATGAGATACAGTCTTTGTAGCTCCTCATTGAAGCAGATTTAACTTCTTATTAATTAACACTTTCCAGAGCCTGCGTGGTTTCTAGTCAGCGTGAATAAAGCTTGCAGTAGTGCAGTAACACTATTACGTTTTCTGGTTTAATAATGCAGTGTTAGGCGGCTTGATTAAAAATTTTAATGATCATGTGCATCATAAAATGTGCCTATTTATAAATCTAACACCTTGTAGTAAAACTGAAGAAAACTAAACAAAACAAAAAACATAAATATTGATGTGTCACCAGGATACGGGTAAAGTATGAAAATGAGTGCAAAGTTGTTTGTCAGATAAACCTACAAAATGATCAGTGTTTTTCTACCAGAAATATGCTTATCTATTGTAGTCTGAAAATGTTATTCCTTATTAGCATGAGTTCAGTGGATTTGTATAAGAGCTGTAGAGCTGTTAACCCAGCCAGGATTCTCCTCTGGGAAACTGCTAACAACACTCCACAAATTCCCTGAACACACAGCTGAGTGCGGCTTAAAACTGTGTATATTTTCGGAATAAATGGTGAAGCGAGGCAAATGATGCTATAGGTGGCACATTTAATATAAATCTGATATGAAAGACTGCCAAGATTGTAAGTGGTTGAGTCCCTTGAGAACAGTTCACAAGTGTTTTACTGCAATAAATGCTAACATGATGAGCAACAGTCATTTTGTAGGATCAAACACTGTCCTCACTTTCACAGTCAAAGATTGTCCCTAAAGATTTTACATGTTTTTTATCTGAATGCAGGCATTGCACAAATTTATAGGACCATGCAGCTTAATGTCTATAACTCGAATAATTCACATAATTCACCCAAAGTGTGATAAAATTGTCCACTTGCTTGTTGAGAATTATACAGTTTAACTCTTGCGAGTTTTGTCCATTGGGGGTCTGTTCATTTGTGCTGTTAGATGTTCTGGTGAATATGTGTAGAGAAAAGCTGTTAAAGTCCAGTTTTTCTTCTTTGAGTCTCTGTCTTAAGATGTAAAGATCATAAGAATAAACACCACAGTTTCCCATCATTTCGAAAACTCAACTCAGTTCAACTGAATTTATTTATGTAGCAAATGACAGTAGATGTCGTTTCGGGCCCTTTCAAAACAGGCAGGAGTAATTAATTTCAGAAATATATAATCAAATAAATCTACAACCATATCAAAAGGTTAAAATTATATTACCGGTAAGCACATTTGAATTTGATCATAGTTTTAAAACAATGCAGTGAAATTCTGTCTATAATGCAAGTTGGTAGAAAGTTATTTGTTCCAGGTGATTGTGTCAAGTCAGTGACTTTCCAGCAACACCCTGAAAAAGATGTGGTGAAGGTGGGCAATTAAAGCAACTTAGTTTTTAAATTTGCAGCAATCCTGTTTCTGACTAAAAATGTGTCAGCAGTGGATAGTTGATTTGTGGTGATAAAAACGTTACAGCAATATTTTCTCCTAAGCAAGAATGTGGCAAGATTAGCTGGTTGATTGCATCCAATCATTGACTCCGCAGTAATCCCTCCTCCTGAGTTCACATGTGGTGACAGTGGATGCCTGACTGTATTGAGCCATTAACTTTGTGGCAATTGCTCCTCCTATCCAATTAGTAGGCAACATTGAGTCAATAATCTTCCCTGCAATCACTTCTTCTCAGCAAGTGATGACAATGAATGGTTTGCAACAATCCCTGATCCTGAGTAAAAAAAAGAAAATGAACAGCTCTCTAAGGGCTAAGAAACCTCTAACACAAACAGGGGCATTATTAGTAGCAATCTGTTGCAAATTACTTGGGGTTAAAGAGAAAAAGACAAATTTAATTATCACTTTGCTGCTGAGTGCTTGCAAACTAGATAAGTAGAATATTTGACAGGTCACCAGCCTTAATTGCTAATTGGCAGTCCAGCTTTGCCAGTGCACAGCTGAGACAATTTGTAATGCATTCAGTCTCTAACATTTTGTGACAACCACCTACAGAAACTTTTTCCAAATATCACTGGATTGACAGACTTGAAAACAATGGTGAGTGACCTTTGACATTGTTAGATTCTTGTATTCCTAAAACTAACAATTAAACACCACAAAGACACACAAGCTGCTGCAACAGAGTAGAATAAGTTAATGCAAAGCTACAGACAACCGATCTGTCAAAGACGCACATTAGTGTCTGTACTTTCTGCAGGATCACTACCTCTGTGAAAGTCTATCTTAAACAGGGTGGAGTTGTACCAAGAGCGACATAAACTTGCCTTAGTCGGGTTACTCAAGCCTGCAACACCATCACCTCACAAAGAGACAAAAAAAAACTAAGAAAAAGATGCCCGTTGTTGTAAATACTGTGAAGATAAACTGCTGAGTAGCATAAATGTGAAGATGAATTGTCTTTGTCATCCATTACTTATTTCCATTTAATTATTTTTCATGTTAATGTAATTAAAGCTGACAAGTGTTAAGCGTAGAAGTGACTACTACAAAGTAATGATGGTAAAATTATTTAGTCAGGAGCCCTCTGGCAGGAATCAGACCTTTAATTAGTTGGTAGTCTGTCAGCTCTTATTTCATACATTCATATTTTTTTTCACAGCCAGGATTTATTTAATTTCACAGAGAGTATGTATCACTTCAATTCAAATATTTACTCATCATAATTCATGTTTAAATGTAATGGTATTATGCCTCTTTAAAAAAAAAGTTGCAGCAGACAGAGAAGTGCCTGATGATCAATTTGTCAATCTGAAAGCCTGGCAGAATAAAAAATGCTCCAAGAAAATTGAAAGATCAGTCAGAAAAGCGCAAAATTGTAGCTTTTTCCACACAAGGCAGCAGAAAACCTCACGCTATCATTACCACCCAGCACATAGTTGCACAGAGACAAGATGTAGTGATTTAAAATGTTTAAAATGGCTATTTTCTAAAAATTAAATATATCAACAAATCTGTTGCACAAGCTTAAATCTTTATTTTCACTTCATTTTGTTGTAGAAAATGACAAAGAAATAGGAAAAATTTGTTTTAAAAAACTCCCCAAAAATCAGGCTATTTCTGTTTACATTGATAAAAAACTTTAAATCACTAAAAGCCTTTATAAGGAGGATCAGGGAGGAAATGAGAGAATTTTCTTCTAATGATACTTTTCATTTTATGTCTTTCTTTAAAATAACATCATAGGTAATTTCAGACAGCTCAGACTTGAGTAACTTGCATGATATGCTGTTTCATATTTAGGCATTCTCAGCACTGAAGTTTTTGTCAGAGTCGGCCATGAAAGCTTCGATCTCCTCCACTGTTCGAGGCACGCAGGTCAGCAGCTCCATGCCGTTGGCCGTCACTGCAATGTCATCTTCGATGCGGACCTGGACAAGTTAGAGAAGCTGAGGTCAGTTCTTAAACTCAAAGGCCCTGTGAGTGAAAACATTTATTTTACATAAAGAGTGAACGAAATGTGAACTGTTTTACATTCAATGATTTCCCATTGATTCAAGACCAAAAGATATAAACGTGTAAAAACTCCAGAAGCACACTGACCCCTCCGAAGCCTCTGAAGCGGGCCAGCACTTGAGAGTTGATGAAGCAGCTCTGAACAGGGTCAGCCAGGGCTTTGTCCAGCAGGTGGTCTATGAAGTATATCCCAGGCTCCACAGTGAGGACCATCCTGTCCTGCACCAGGCGGCCCATACGCAGGCTCTTCAGTCCGGGCTCATTAATGCGCTCCACCCCCTTAAAACACATAGATAATTGTCTTTTTCCAAAAAGATACAACCACTTCCATTTAGAAAACAAGATAATTCATGTATACCTATAACACTGGGTTGCAAAAAAAATTTTTTTGAAAGTTGTCCGTTTTTTCAACTGAATAAGGACTATTTTGCACCTCTGAATCCAAAAATAACATCCATTTTTCTCAAACAGGTCAGGTTTTTCTTCAAATTTGATTTAGTGAAATCTGATCTTCAGACTTAATTGATTACTTTTTTGTGACATTGTCAGTTCATTTATATTAACATTTCTCATACAAAAAAGGCTTTAGGAAAAAAAATGTTTTCTGACAGAGTGTATTAATTAAATGTTACATACTTGGATTTCTGTAAATTGAATGAAAAACACTTATAAGGATAAGTACATGTAAACTGAACATTTTGTCTTCACTGTGCAAAATTCCCCAACTCTTTTCTGTCCTGATGGAATCTCTCCCCCTGCTCATCACTCATTGATCTCAGGAAACTGATCCATTTGTGAGAACATGTCCTACATTTTGATGCTCATGTTGCATCCATAGTTCAGAAAGTTGACCTGATTGAGCAAAACCAATGTGAACCAATTACCCTAAAAGAGTTAAACACCCAAGGCAATTTTTTGGCTGTTGACCAAAGTAATTTACGACATTCAGTTCGTTTAGCCACTAGTTGTTTTACCGTAGTGTGCATAATATAAATCTTTTGACGAGCACTAATCAAATGGCCAGAGATCAGAATCAGCCAATTTCTCCTTGATCAGCTATAAATGCATTAAAATTAGGAACGTCTAATATATTTGACCTATAAACATTAACCAAAAGCATCTGCTTTGATTATTTTCACTTTGAGTCAGTAATATTTTAAGCATATTTGAGCCGATGTATAAATGTGAAAAAGCTTCTAAATATTTTTATTTATATTTTTTACCCCCTGACCTCTGGGTAACCTCCCACGTCGTGAACGTCAATGCCCAGCAGGTGTCCCAGGCCGTGCGGCATGAAGACAGAACCCAGGTGGGCCTTCAGCATGTCCTCAACATTTCCATGCAGGATGCCAATCTTCACAAGTTCCTCCAGGTGAACTTTGTCAGCCAGACGGTGCATGTCAGTCCATTTCACACCTTCAAAACATACATGTTTTGGTTACTAAGGAACAGCAGGTGTTTTTGCATAAAAAACCCCATTTTATGTATTGGAAAATAATATAGACATCAATCAAACTATAACACATATGGACTTATGTGGTAAAGTTGCACCTTCTCTAGAGGAAGCAGAGGTGAGGTAATTTTGGGGCCAGAGCTGCTGTCACTAATATTTAGTGTGAACAACTTTGCACTGGATGAGATTTTCTCTAAGGTGAGATTCGTACCTCTGACACTGTCTTCTAGTCCTCACATGAATTCAGTCAGCTATACCTTCCCCACCTCAGGGTCCTTCCAGCTGCCCCTGTGCAGCCCTGATTTTTTGTGACTGCTTGCTGTGTGTGCTAACAGAAATGATTAAACTCCCCTTCAAATGCACCAAAGAATATACAAAACAAGTGGCAAGAAATCTTTAAAATCTGCCATGGATGTCCAACACAGCATGGTGGTTCTTCTATAATTCCTTTTCGTTTATTTTCAAACTGAATAATGATACAAAACACTTTTCTTTAAAAAAAAGAGCCTTTTGAGTCAGACCCACTGAAACAGGAAGGAGCCATCACATATGGATGAAGATATGTTTTCTGGAACAAGAACAAAATATCTTTCTGTTGATTACATGTTGAATGAATTTCTGGTAATTTATTGGGAATGCCAAAAATAAGGTCTAGTACAAATGTTTGCTACAAAGATCATTGACAGGGATTATTTCTCCTTACCTACTAAAAAAAATTGTTTTTTTGTTAGAAACATTTTTGCCCCAGTATAAGAAATACTTTTCAGCATCTGATTCCCAAAACAACAGAGGAAGAGTCTCCTAATCCAACTAGTGGAGTACACAAACATTAGCACTAAATCAATTAACGGTGGTACAGAACCAGCATAAGCAGCTTATGATTCGTCTCAGGTGAACAGAAAACCCAGGTTGTTTAGAGAAAAGCCTTCAGCTTTTCAGCATTGTTAGCTCTGGTGTCTCTCCCTCTCCTCTAGTCAATTCTCTACAGATTCCTAAGGGTTTATGTAAGGCTAATTTGTGACCAAACAAGCATAGAGATGCCTTGGTCATTGAAATATGTATTACGGTAGTATTTATGGCAATGTGGGCAATTTCTGCTGGAAAATGAAATCAGAATCTCCAAAAGGCTCCAAAGAAAAAAAGCAATGTGATGGACTGGCGACCTATCCAGGGTTTACCCTGCCTGGCTGTCGCACGAAATACCTTGCTGAAGTTGGGCACCAGCACCCCTCCCGACCCCACTTGGGACAAGGGTGTAAAAAAATGTATGTATGTATGGATAGATGATATCTCAAAGGTTCTACTTCTATAGTTAATAGAAGTAGAAGCGTTTTGGGGAAGCTTTTATGTTGCTTCCCCTTTTAGCATCAATAAATTAAAGTGAATAAGTCATATAAAAACTTCTGGTGGGCTGGATTTGACCGGCAGACCACGAGTTTGATAAGTGTTCTTGACTTTTGTTTGTTATGAAATGCAAAATTTACTTCCTCACTGAGCAACATTTCAGTTCCTTTTCTCCTGTTTTCTGGTCTTGCCTCACAATCTCAGAGATTGTGCCCTTTTTTCTACAACACCCTCTCCTTGCACTCAACTTTCTATCAACATGCCTATAAATAGTCATCTTCTATATTATAAACATTTAATGAAATTAATTCTTGAAATATATAAATCGGTCTGTAATGAAACTATGAAACAACTATGCATGTTTTGTAGTTGCTAACTTGTCCTTAGCAATAATCTAACTATTGATATGCACCTGTATTGTTTTTAGCAAAGCAACATTGTATCTGTTCTAACAGTCATAGCATAAATATGCTTTACTATTATTGATTTTTTTTCTTAAGCTCTCATACATGTTGATTCAGGAATTGCAATCCTTTTGGAGTTTTAAGTAGATTTTTTAGCTCAATGACGGTAAAGCAGAGAAAAGCTCTGCTTCTTCTGTTTCTGATTGTGAGAAAAATTAGTAGTATAAAAGGTGCATACTGTGGCTATATTGTTCAACAAAATCATTAAAAGAATGACAAAAACAACTGAGTAGGATGTTTCAAAATTACTGTACTGTATGGAATATGAGAAGACCTTCTGTCATGTATTGTTTCTAAAATAATAAAAAGGTCACATTTTTTTTCGGTAACTTGTCCTTAGCATCACAGAAGATGATAACCTGGTTTGAGGGCAGCCATGACGGCGCGTGAGGATTTTAGGACCGCCTCATAGATTGCCCTCTGGTCTGCAGTGAACTTTCCGTTGGCCGGGAAGGAGCAGGTTATGTCTGAGGAGTAGCAGTAGTACTCTCCTCCCATGTCAAACAAACTGCAAGGGAAAGGAACATTATAACTCATTAATTTGTTTCTTGTAGTTTGGTTTTAGGTTTCAAGTTCTTCTGAGTTTCCAGTGTTGCTAAACTTGCAAAACAACAGAAAGGCAATTTGAAGCCAACATCTCAAGATAAGTTTTAAAATGCTTCCAAAACAAATTGTGAGTCATGAATCAGTAGTTTGATGAAAAACTACTAAAGTTTGCTTACCACATGTCTCCATCTTGAATTGTCTTGTCATTTGGAGCCCCAGCATGACCGTAGTGGAGGACAGAGGAATTATTGCCCCTGGTGAAGTAAATGAGGAGGAAAGAAATCAATAACATTTCACAGCTTTAGCTCTCTGGTATAAAATTATTCAACAATGACATAGATTGTAAAATAACTACCATTACAAATTTTTCTCATGTTTTAAGCTCATAAAATAAAAAAATGAGATATGAATCACTTCGTGTTTATTTTTCCAGATCACCCTGAAACGTCCCTTTAGGGCCGTCCACATGGCAACCCGACTAAAGACTAATTATTGATTGTGTCAAGCTCTCTCAATTCACTGATTGGAATACAGTTTGAGATTAGAAAATAGAGATTGCTCCCTGGAAACAAAGGCTACTTTTTCAGACTTTTAATGGGTTTATGAAACAGATTAATTTGTAAGTATTTAAATAGTTAAATGTAACTCTGCTACAAAAATACCTTAAACTATACCCTATACGAAAAATATGATAAACATGGATTTATGTGATAAGGAAAAGAATGCTACTGAATATGAACATCATCAAGTAAAAAGTAAGAAACTTAAAAAGTAGTTTATATTAATTTTAATTAATAAAGCCTCACGTTCCACAGATGCAGGTGTAGGAAGTGTGTCTCATCCCGCCTTTGGAGTAGCAATAGTGCTGGAACAAACTTAAAAATAAAAACGGAAACACAGCATTACCAATGAGAAGAAAAGTAAACAATCTGAGCCCAGTCCTCTTCAGTGAAAACGTTTATCGTCTGCATTAAGTAACATTTATTTTATGGTCAAGAACTTCAATGACCTTCCCACTCCTTGGTGGGATTATAAAAACAGAAGAACGGGTAGCTAATATTTTATGTCTCTTTCCATAGAACAAATCTTAAAATTGAAAGACAAATATCAGCTAAAAGTTTCACAGCAATCTATCAGCACAAGGTGCTGTGCTTCCATGTCTTGTCAGCAAATGCAGAACAGCAGATCCACTGATAAAATTAAAATTACAACTTACCTTTCCATTTCATATTCTTTCTTTCCAGGTCTGATGTTTTTCATCACCTACAATAAAGGGCAAATATAGATTATCATTAAGATTAACCTCAGAATGATCAAGAATTGATTATTAAGGAATTATTATGGTTAAAGTAATCTGAAACAAAATATCTGCACCCACTAGATGCACAGAAATCAATAAACCCTTTATTTTTATTTTGTAAAAGTGAAGGTAAAATTGGAACATCAATCCCACAACAAAATATGAATGGACATCTTAGGGGTTTTTTGTGTTTTGTCTAATCAAATTTTGAACATTTTTGATTTGTAAGTATATGAAATTATTTCAGGGAAAAACAAGAAATAAAAGAAAAATACAGATCTAACGCTGTGTAAAATTCAGAAACATTAACCTGGCCAAATTGTGACAAATCAAAGCCTATCTGAGCCCAGTTAATTAAAATATTGATGCAATAATTAAATTCACAATTTAATTATTGTGAAATAATTACATTTTCGCAATTTAATTAAACATTTCATAAAACACAATTTCATAAAACATTTTGTTTTATGAAAAACAAAATGTATGCTTTTATGTTGCTTCCCCTTTTAGCATCAATAAATTAAAGTGAATAAGTCTTGAACTCCTTTTGATACAATGCTTCTTCATTGTAAGGGTCTGAGGTATGCAACGTCTTCTCCATTAATGTCCCAGTTTAGTCATCCTCTCACAAAATCTGTCTTGAAAAGGAGTGTATTACCATTTTGTGGGCTTCACTGGAAACCCTGTTGGTGTAGCGCAGGACCTCCAACTCCATATCAGTCTTAAGGAGGCGACTGCAACACCAGACAGAACAAGGAGAAATTAGTTCACGTTATGTTCACCCTGAAGAAATCTTCTTTAAATCTGTAACGTTTTAAGACGCCTTAAAAAGTTACAATTGAATCAATTTCCAAACATAACTTTTTAAAAACAAATATGTGTGGTTTATTTTCACAACAATTTAATGGGTTTTAGTCACAGGATGTAAAAGCTCAATGTAATAAAAATATGTTGTTTTTTGCCTCGGATTGGGACAATTTTAAATGTGTGTGGGGGAAGATTAATTAAAGATAAACTTCACCCTTCTAACTTTTTAAAATTTACATGTTGGAAATGAACTGTGTAAAACGGCATGTCTAACATTAACCCCAGGATCTTATGCATTAATTAAATCAAATATTCAAGGGGAGAACCTCCATCAATCTTCAGCTCACAACAGAACAGTGCTGCAGTCTTCCTTTAGCTTACAGCTAATTCATATCTTTCTCATTCATTTGGGGAATTGCTAGGGATAATGTTTAGCAATTCCTGCAATAATGGAATCAAATAAATTCGAGGCAGGGGTAACCAGTAGAAACACTGACGTCTATTCTAAAAACAGATATCCAATTAAAAGAGACCGATGCTACTTTCAGCAAGAGGAGTGAGGGAGAGGGTTGAATCAGGCTCTGTGCTCGAAGAGATGTGACTGAAAAGCATTCTTCCCCATTTCTGAGAACATTGATTTATCTAGAGGGCTCAAACTCCAATAGCAAAGACAACCAGGCGAGCACGTAGATCATTATGTCCATGCAGAGAAAAGAAGCAGAAGTAGAAAACTTCCACCCTGAAAACAACCACAAACAAAAATTCCCTAGGATATGTGTTTAAGAAATCTGCTGAAGAAACATTTTGGAGCTCCTGAGGCAACCTTTCTCAGTCATGCAGTATAAAATGCAGTCTGACATACTCACCAATCCACAATGACTGGATGTAAGAGAGTGTTGTTCACTTGGAAGCTGGAAAAAGAAGTGCACCATAAACTAAATGTAATGTGGTACAACTGGTTCACAAAAAGTATTTGTGACAAGAAAAATACAACAAATACATGCAGGCAAGCAACATATTTCTGATAAAGTGAAGCCTAACAAATAAAAATCATGGATGTTTACCTAATTACAGTCCCTAACATGTATGTAGAACACTTGTGTATGTTTAGCTATAAATGTAAAACAGCTGTAATAGAAAAATTTATACATTTGTCTGATTTCTTATTCTTATAGACATGTTTGTTTAATTGTATTTAATTAGCTCAAACAAGTATGTAGAACAAAGTGCAAAAAACATGTGCAACCAAAGGTCACACAATCTGGGTAAAATCACTGAAAAAGAAAAAGTGTTTAAGCAGATGTTTGTTAGACCTGTATCTCTATATGCTGAGCTGTTTATCTTTTAGTCTCATACTTGTGTGTGTGTGTGTATGTAAGCAGGATGTGGTGATAAAAACTGTATAAAACGCTTTGTGCAACTCATATCGGGGTTCTACTTCTCTGACTTCCAGAGACAGAGACTTTGACCGGTTTTGCCTTCGAAAAAAGCATTTAAAATGATCGATCTTTCTCTAATTTAGCAAACAGTTTTCTCTTCTTTTGATAAAGAATTTCCACCACACAGCCAACCTTAACAAATAAAAGGTAAATTGCAGCCAATTAGACATACCTACTGATTCCTTCAAAGGAGGCTTCACGGCAGGTGCTCCCGCTGTCCGTGTTCTGTCCTCGCTTTAAAGGAAATAAAATTATTACATTTCAAACAGTATAAAACAATTATTACAGTAGGTGTATTTCAGTTTTAAAGTCAAGATTTGCTTTTGACTCTCTTCAATCAAGGGAAACAAAAAAAATGGCCATTATAGAAGTGACTGAAGATTTGGTTTGATTAATTTATTTTTTTTAATGGAGGTTAGCCTGGATTTTTATGTACCGAATACAAATATGTATAACGTCACACCCCTAATACAGTTGTTTAGTATCTAATACAAGCGGACATCATAAAGCGTAATCCTGTTAATTAAATGATAGTTACCAGTGTCAGGAGAACTGATGACTTCATGTTGGACAGGACTTCAGAAACCTACAAAAGATAATTAGAAGACTCAGACTCCCAGCAGAGCTTCAAGAAAGACAAGAATCCGTCCTCATGAAAAAGGTCACTCTGACTCTGTGGCCTTTCCAGTAATAAGCACCACAATTGATGACGACAGTCTGCTGTACTCTGCCAGCAGCATAAACATCTCAAAACAAATTCTTGTTTCAATGCTCACAAACATTGCGGTGGGATTTGAGAATGTCATGTTGACCTTACTAAGATGCAGCATACTGGATGTTGCCTGGTTTTGGTGGAGAAGGCAATAAATAATATCTAAATAATAAATAATCATAAATAATATGACAAGAGTTTTTTTTTCATCTTGCTATAAATGTTGCCATTTATACAAGAATGACAAAATGAAACACTTTGCAGAGCTTAAAATCCTGTCAGCTCTGTGAAGTGAACATAAATTACATAAAAATAAAGCAAAACAAAGGAAAATAAAATGAAACACATTGTGACCTGCTTATGACTTGCTCCTATTTTGTGTAGTGTATGTTTCAGTGTTTCAGTGTTTAGATTTGTTCATTATGTAAGTGGATAAGTTAATTGCTAAATTAATTACAAAGTTAATTAGAGTGCTTCAGTTGGAGACGCTGTGGTTGTTCAGCATCTCAAGGTGAGTGCATCTTTATCGGCGCATACCAAACATTTGCAAAGCGCACACATTCAATTAAGAAATGTAATTATAGGGTCATTGCTGCGCTATTTGAAAACATAAATGTTGTATGTATGGAGCAAATGTGAATTACAAATGGATTCTCAGAGTCGTAACGTTCTTGACAGAAAATATTTCAACATTTCCAAAACAATTAATGGCAAGCTGTTCTAGAATGTTATAAAACTGTGTATGCTGCCACTTCAATTGTCTAAGAAGGTACGAACAAGGGACATATGTTTTTATCTCTGCAATATTAAGAGTTTGACGACTTTGTGGCGAACCCAACCAGCCCAGCTAATCATTTAAAAGTGAAGAAGCCATTGTCAACTTTGCTCTTAAAGTCCATAAACTTGTGACATCTTTCAGAGCTAATGATTAGCTTGTGGACAACCACAAGCTGCTGCATCTTTTGCCTTCCTCAGCACTTGTCCTTAGATATTGCTCAAAAACGTGAGGACTGAGCACATAAGCTTCCCAGAATTTCATAAAAATGCTTGCACATGGCTTAAAAGAGGAATCATATACATATACAGGTATGAGTCAAACATATTCTTCAATATTACCCTACATCTTTTATCTCTGTCATTTCTATTTGACATGCTGATCTCCTGCAGCAACAGTTGTTGGATTTGAATTATTTGCATTAAGATTAGCTACAAATATAAGGTTAAAGAGATTATCTGCCCCAACAGTATCAGTTTCTGCCACCATTAAATATCATATCATCATGCTAAAACGCCAAGTCTGGAAACATAACGCATACTTACGTCACAGGTGTACTGCACCTCATCAACGGCGTACTTCTCCTTGAAGTACTCCCTAGGAAAGATCCTGTACACAGATGCAAGCACAGCAACTGACAAAGTCCAAAAAACATGTAGCACATATAAATGTGGTATTATGCACAGTGCTGGCACTCTTTGAGGAGTTTTAGGACTTACTCCCCCATCCAAGTAGCATAGCTTTCAGGCAGTTTAGGAACAAAAAGAATGGATTTTCCTGTGTCCACATCTATGGCTCCAAAACAGTCAGCCTCTGTCACTCCAAAAGCCCAGTGGAAGAAAGACTCCTGCACAGGAAAAAGAATCAGAAATGTAAAAACAAGAAGAGATGTTATCTTCTGTTCACAAAAATGGTAAACTAATTATAAAGTGATAAATGCAAAAATACAACCCCACCTGCCTGAAGAGGACGTCGGTGTCCGTGCAGTACCTCTGCGTTTGCTCTCCCCCTTGCAGCAACACGACTGATTTTGGCAGTAAAGCCTCCTTAGCTCTCAACCCCAGGCACAATCTTTGACGATTCTCAGCGAAAAGGGCAGCGGACACCCTCAGGGTGTCATTACCCAGCCAGTAGATGGGTCTGAAAGGACAAGCAGATACATCTCAGGAAGGTCAGGGTGGGGCAGTGGCTGGTGGCACCGAAATTCACTTAATAGGTTTTTACTAAGATTAGCCTTAAGATCAGTTTGTCTTGCACCTCCTGCAAAATGACAACCATACTGACTCTTCTTATTATTTTTATCCATGTAGTTCATGGATAAGGCAAACCATTAAAAATCGTAAAACACTGACCTGCAGAACATTTAGTTGAAGACTAACGTCTTTAACGTTTCATTTCTGTTTCAGTGGTACAATAATTAAACATGAGAAGGGATTGAAAAAAAGTTTAGCTATAAAATGACTTAATAAAAAATAACAAGACTACTTATTTAGACATGTCACAGTTTTTTATGTCTGTCTATATTTATATCTATACCATGGTATTAAATTGTGGCTTTAAATAAATGTAATAGTTCCTTATTCATAAATATGCACATTTTCTGATGAAAGTAATTTTATTAGGAGTTTAGTACATTTTAAAGTTTGCTTGTTTAAAGCCAGCTTACAAAAATGAACTGATACACACTTCCTCTAAATCTCTATGCAATATTAGAAAATGTAATGACAATATTATAATTGCATAATGCAATGACGATATACGTTTAAATAAATCAACATTTTTCTAACATCTCTGTTTCTCATCTGGCACTACAATATTTCCAACTCATTCTGTGACCTTTGGGATCTTGAACACTAGCTCTACATTATCTACACTAAGTGTTCAGCCTCTGCGCTCTCTGCAGGTTGAATACTTTAAATACCGAAGGCAAGGTTGCATTTTAAAGAATACTTAAGAAATTTTAAATTGTTCACACCAATTTGTGATGACAATCTATTTGAAATATAGGCACACCTAATGATCAATTTGATAGGCTTGAAAAGGATTAGAGGAAACTGCAATAAAAATCCAGTTCTGTTCAGCCAGAAGATGCTGACAAGCAAACTTGTCACTGATAGATCTTAGGAAATAAATCTGACCTCCAGCGAGAGGCCTGCTGATAAGATAAAGCACACAACATGTTTCCACCTAGAGCAGAGGTTAATTCATGAATCAAAAGTATTTTACTGCACCTTAATGAATAAGGCTTATTCTAATTTAGTAACAGAAAAATCTTAATCAGATACAGATACTTGTAATTAAGCTGCCTATGTGTTTCTCTGGGTGAGGTTTCCTGGATTTCTCATCATGTGAACAAATTGTTTCTACACTATAGTCAAACTTTGCGATATCTTTCGATATTTTCTACCTCTACAAAAACTATTATTTTTTCGGAAATACATGAAAATGTGCACAGTTTCAATTCTAATATAAGAGACGTTTGCACAAGTCAAAGACCTTTGAAGATGTAACCTACATTCCAGTGAAATGCTAAAATATTTAAATTTATCCCCTCGCCTATGTGCATCCTGTTAAAAAATAAAACTAAAACTACACAACACTATTTCAGTTATTTAGAGCTGTGTAGAACACCTACACTCATCTATTTATTTCAAGCGTAAAATTAAAACTGAAAGTATTGTTATTGTAAAGACAGAGATAAGATATAGACTGAAAAATGACCCGAACTATTATTAGTAGTAATTAAAGTTCTGCCTAGCAACAGCTCCGGCGCGCAGCTCAGACTGACGGCAGCTAAAATGGCAAATGAGTGGCAAAAATTAGAATTTGGTGACTTAACGCGAATATTTACATAACTAAATAAAATAATCTCTGGTAACTCACTGTGCAGCTGAAGCCATGTCGACACTTTCTGGTCCAAAGCGTCACGTGTTGAAAATGGTCACGTGAGCTTTGCAACGCAGCACCATCAGCTGACCGGAAGTTGTGCTTCTTTTTCTTTTGGTTTTTTAAAATATTACTATCAATATTAACATAAAACATAATTAGGCATACTACATAAGAACATAAACTGAAGACTATTAAAGATGAGACTACCGTTCAAAAAGAATAAATAAAATAAAATCGTAAAACTGAAACTGTTTAAAGAGGAAATGTTTTTAAAACTAAATATTTAAAAATCATTAAAACTACTTTGAACCTTGGTGGTTTCGCCGACTGGCTGCAAAATGATTAGTGCATTACAAGACGTCGTGCTGCATTTGGGTGTTCGGGACATTACAGTGTCAACGGTGAAACTGCATTCTACATCTATGGCATCCAGCCATGATGCGTTTCTTGCTCTGCACTTTACCGCAGTGTTTTAAATAAAATCTAGATTGTAAACTAGCTACTCTGCGTTGGGTTAACTCCAAAAATGATTTCACAAAACTAATGTATGGCAGTTAAAAATATAAAAAATTATATATATATATATATATATAGCATTAGCATTGTCTTAATACTTAATCGTTTTAACTTATTTTTCTGCCATATATTAGTTTTATAAAAATACATTTGATCAAAAATCATTTTTAAAAGTCTATAAAATAAGAATAGGTATAAGGAAAATATAGTTACTTTTTAGGGTGCTTGTAAAAAATAGCATATTACTTCTTTATATTAATTTTGTGATTGATTTAGTGGAAAAAATTGCATCAAATGCTATCATTTTTAAAACTTAGCAGTGAATTCAAGGAAACACAAACGTCTGTGGCTACACTGCACACAATCCTGTTTTATTTAATTGTGCCATGGTGCAGTTACAGTAAAAGCAGCAGGGGGAGATGCAGCTCCCTTTAAAACAACAGTGGAGCAGATTGAATTATAATCATTATGAATCAGTGCAGATAAATGATGCAAGAACTCTAAATGATATGTCATGAATGGCAACATCCAACTGTGGCCAACTGTCAACATGGTTAGCACCCCCACAGAGACAAAGGGCTGATAATAGGTTATTTGATAACAAGACATTGACAGTCCTTTATTTTGGTTTCCTGAAAGGCAGATTCGTTAAGCCCTTAAATGCTTAAAATCTTGGAAGACATAATAATAATCTATTTTACCTGCCAGAGATAATGTCGTACAAAATGCTGCTCTTCACATTCAAAGGCAGTTTGCAATAATTACAAGACGTTTCATTTCTAATTTCACAAAGTCAAACTAATTTCACAGTACATTGTGAACATGTTAGTACTGCTAAAACATCATGGTAAAACCACAGCATTCAATGTTTTATGTTACAGGCCATCACAGAGTAGTAGATGACATCTTATTGGAAGATCAAAATTGGATAAAATTGATTCTTTAAATCTGATTCACCTAAATTAAATGCATTTGTACCAGTTTCTTTCACAAGTTGCTTAAACAGAGGCCACCTTTGTTTAATTTATTCTCAGTAAAAATACAGTTCTGCCAAGCCCTTTGAAGTTTAAGAGAACCAAGGAACACATCAATACAGTTAGTTCATAGATGAAGTTTTGGAGAAGCTTAAAACTGTGTTGATTGTAAAGCAATATGTTAAATTTAAAAATCCTCACAGAACACTGTAAAATAAATAATGGCCTGCAAATGTTAATGCATTTTACTAGTTATAGATTTGGATATGGAAAATGCTAACTAAGAAAGAATGTTAATAATACATTGGATGACTCCTGCTGGAAGAGGGGTAGGTTTAAAATAAATTTGTACTTGGACCTTGAATGCGTAAATGTACTTTATTGCTGTTCTGCTTTTGCTTGCGTTTTTTAAATTTTCTTTGAATGTGACTTTGTTTATTCTTGTATTACAACGCATTCACTAAACTCAAACTCAATGCATGCTGTATCTGTGGGAGCTAAAACAAATCCACAAGCTCTATGGAAGAATCTGCCAACTTAGTAATTATTGTTCATGCACTCAAAAAATATGCATTTTGTGGAAAAGTGGCAAGAAAATAGCTACTGTTGACAGAAAATCTTAAGAAATCCTTTTAGTAGCTTAACACAAGTCATGTTGAGGACACAACTTGCAGAACACCCTTTCAGATGAGACTAGAAAAACACTTTTTTCCCCACCAAGAAAAAGGTTACATGTGGAGTAAAACTAATGCTGCACATCACCAAACACATACCACCCCGTTGGGTGTCTTGGCAGCTGGACACGGACAGGATTGATGGTTTTTGTAGATTTATCGAATAAAATCTCTGGAAAAAAATGTTGAAGTTTGTGGTTTTAATGTGGCAACTTAATAAAAAAAACTTAAAGGGCATGAATTCATTTTCAGGGCCTTGTAGATGTGCACGGATGATCTAATGTCACAAAAAGCAAATGTGTTACTTGGAGTTGTAGTTAACAGGATTGGCAACTTTTCCACTATTCATTTCGCTGCAAAGCCACCAGCTTTCAATAAGTCATGCCAAGATTTAAACAGCAGCAGCTTTAGACAGACTTCACTTTACATGTGTAAATACACCTGGGACTTTATAAAAGGCAAACATATAATCAAGGTTTGCTGCACAAGGTTTTCTTTCTTGATAATGTAAGCAGTTATGCTGAGAAATTCATAGGCTGTTCCCCAACCACTTCTCTCTCAAGTCACTTTGTGTGTGTGTGAGACACATAGTTTTGACATATTGTCAGTGTTCATCCAAAATGTACACTGGTAGGAAAGAGGTGTTTTTCCTGGCAGTCCAAAGCTGCAGGACATCAGGCGTCCAGCGGGTTAGTATACATTAAGGACTAGTTTCCCAAGATATTCTGTTTTTGGTGCCAGATGCAAGTTATGCTGAGATAGCTGAACCTTTTGGCTTTGAAACTTGAAAGCTCACATCTTGTGGACTTTAGACATTTTCAGGGAAGCACTTGGCATCTTCAAAGACGCTTGCTCTTTCAGACAATAATGAGTTGTCGGTAAAGGGATGTGTTTGAAATTTTGAACCCAGGAATTCCGAAAATCATCATCTTCTCTAAGAAAGGATGAAAATGCAAAGGAACTGTGCGAAGTACAGTACATGATTCAGAAGCTTGTAAAGTGAATATTAAAGACAAGAATCTGAAATAATTGTCTTCTGGATGACCTCCCAGGCCACTTGCGGTGTCTAAAAAAGCATTTTAGCCTACTTTTCTTCAGGTCACTGAAGTCTGTGAAAATGTGTTTTTACACAGACCTATCACAGCATTCCAATCATGTTGCTGTCCGGAATTTAAAAGAGACACTTTTAACACTTTGATCTTTTTTCCATTTTCATTTTTCCAGCTGCTGCTGTGTGTTGCCTGACCCACTTTTAACCAAGCTTAGTCTAGAAATCTCACATTTGATTGGTGTTTATCTGATTAGGGCCCTAGTTGGCTGCAAAACAAACCCATATTACCAGCTCTCCTCCATCATGCTTTATAGATAACACAGGATTTTTTGGACTGCACTTGAACTTTGTCAAGTGAAGCTGAACAATATGGTTAAATTGTCTTTAGTTGTGTCACATGTCCAGAGGATGTTTTTTGAGCCTAGCTTGCAAACAGAAGCTGTATTGGTAGTCCCTCAAAGTTATGCACAAATCCATATGATTTATCAACCACAGTTCCTCCAAAACTGTTATTCTGAGTCATTCAATTAGAGGAAGGTTTATCTGTCTCTTTCTGCTTTTAGACTGATTGGATAATGTGCATAATGTACTGTGGGAGATCAGTTAACATGCCATTCTTATTTTAAAATCTTTTTGTTGTTGCATAAATAGAAAAATTTGCAAAGAACAATGAGCACAATGTTCCTCTTTTATATAGATGTGCCAGGCTGGCGACCTCAAATGACTTGCATGTGTAATTGCAGAAAAAGGGGGTTGTATAAACTATGGAATATGGTGATGTGATTTAATCTGACCACACTTTTAGATTTTTATAAAATATTTAAGTATCACATCTCATTCCTTGCACTCTACAATTATCCACCTCTTTGTGTTTGTCTGTTACATTAAATTATTTCAACTTGTTAAGATGGGTATTGTAAGGGAGAAATCAGTCTATCTCAGCGTTTAACTCCTGGAATAATGACACTGGCTTAAAAGGTATTTAAGAAATGCTAATCACCTCAAAGCTTTCTCTGTTACCTTTGCATCACATGATATGTTTCTATCTTCTTTAGCCCTCATTTCCAGCAGCAGCAGCTTTAGGATGATGTATTCTCTGATCTTCCCACCACCAGTCGCATCAAACACATCTGCTTTTCCTGACCTTTTAAAATTTGCATATGTCTCCTGTAAGATGAGCCTAACTGTTCACTGGACAGTTTATTTTCAATTCATTCAAGCTGTGTGCTTGTATGACCAATTTCCTAATTTAAGCAATTTAAAGAAAACAGTTGTGCGTTTTTTTTCTCCACAGTACAAATTAGTTCAAGGTATTCTGATAATACCTTTCAAAACTGGAGGGATATAGTCGGTGTCGATCTACAGAAGCAAAGCTTAGGTCAACTCTTATCAGGATTTAACATACAGATGTATCTGCTGCACTGCTCACTGATTTCACAACATGAATCTGGATGAACAACAGAGCTGTTGGAATGAGCTTCTTGAACATAAATCTCTACCTGCATCATAACAGCTGATTACCATCTGAATTGCAGAGCAAAGTTAAAACAGACATGAGGAATTTGTTGGTGCAGTTCTCTCAGTAGGGGGTTTCTTTGAGGTAAAGTTGTGCTGATTAGAAGCTCTTGAGCAAGATGAGTTACCGACTAATTACTGCAAAACCTTCACAACAACAAGATGCATAACCAAATTTGTTTTGACAACATCAGACAAAATGCTTTCAGAAAATTAAATGTTCTCCAACAGTGACTGAATGTGGCACAGGGCTTTTATGGTATGGCGCATTTCTACGGCTATCATACAAGTTTGTCTTCACACAATGCCCAGAGAGAACGTCATCAGCAATGACATTAGAAAATAAGTTATTTCTTTACCTCACACTGACTGTACATTACTCATATAAACTGCATTAAGATGTGCGACACTCATTTGTATTCAGCCCCCTTTGAGGTGACACATCTACATAAGTGATTAGTAAATAGAGTCCACCTGTTTGTAATTTAATATTTTTCCCATGTCAGTACTCTGCAGGGCATTTATAGCTGCATGTCTGTTGGGGTATGTCTCCACCAGCTTGTCACATCTGCAGATTAAATTTTTTGTTAATTCTTCATGACAAAATAGCTAATGTGCAGTCAGATTAGATTAGGCAACATCTGCGAACATCAATTTTAATGTCTCGGATTTTCAAATGGATTTAGTTTTGGAGCTTATCATTCTAGCATATTCTTAGTTTGACCTGTACCTTTCCAGTGTAAGTGAACTTCTTTTGCAGCTTGCAGAGGTGTCTAAAACTAGTCCACTAGAGCCTGTATTCTGCTACTTTTAGAGTTGCCTGGTAAAAACCAGCTCCTTATTTTACACTTTGCTTTGCACAGAGGTTCTGGAGCCTTGCCTATTGAAAAACGGTTGTCTGCCAGAGGCCTGAACTCTGCTGAAGGTTTTTAACAATTGGATTTGATTATACCCAATTATTAATGTTTGACCTTGATGTATGAGAAATAAGCTACACTATGAAGCTTACCAGAAAACAACCATCTCACACTGCAAAGAGAGAAGTGCCAAACAGAATGGCATCTTTGCCAACAATAAAATGTCCTAACATTCCTCTTGCTCCAGCATTAATTGCTGAATATTTGGAAGCATGGCCAACACACTGAAAATCTTAGTTCAATTCCTCTGCTGCCATTTCTAAATTATAACCATTGGCAGACAACAATTCTAAATCATTGTTCACAACTCCTTCTGTTTGCTGATTGACCCTGTTGAGAAATCAAGGTCAATGGGAAAAATCCTAGCTGGAGCACTGAAGGGAGATGAGAAATGAGCAGAATGGTGAAGGAAAGCAATGGCCACACTACTTCTAGGTGCTTTCCTTCTCTAGCACATCTGATTCAAATGACTGGAAGGTAGATCTGAATCACCTGCTTATGAGGGAATTCAGCCATTTGATTCAGGTGTGTTAGTAACTCACAAGAACTAGACCAAGGGACTCCTGCAACAGGTTTTCTTTGAGGATTTTCCTGTATGTAGCTCCACCCATCTTCCCATCAACTTTGCTCTGCCCCAGATCAAGAAAAGCATTCTCATAGCACACTGTGGCCAATAACATGTTTCATGGTGCAGACAATGTGTTAGCGGATAGTGATAACTTTCCACCAGATATAGTATTTTTCATGCAGGCCAAAAGATTATATTTTGGCCTCTTTTGGTCAGATTACCTTCCTCCATGTTTTCTGTGACTCACACTTGATTTGATGCAAATGTTAAAAGTGACTTCCTGTGACTTTTAATCGACACCAGCCTTCTTTCGAACACTTCCATAAACCTAGTATGTTATTGTCCAGTTAAGAGATTTTCCCACTTGAGTTGCTGATTTTGTAATTATTTTGGAAATCATGCATAGTTTTTTTTTTCTCCTCCTTTTTGATTTCTGCTTTCTTGCTTGCTTATTCAATGTTTCCTTTTAGGAACCATATATCAATCTTAGCAAAGCCATTTTAGTTATACATGTATAACATGATGTACTACAGTAAGAGACTGTAGTAATAAAATACACCTATATGATGCAGTGGTGTCATAGATAATCTTTAATTTACAAAACGTTTTATGTAAAGGCATTGCAGCATGCATGTTTGACATTTGCTCATTTTGCTCAAGATATGAGCAGAAAAGGTGTGATTTATAAAATCGGAAACTATAAAAATATGGAAAACTGATTCAAAGCAGAAAATCTTTTGTTACCATAAACTGGCCCCTCCCAGCCTTTTGAGTGGTGTAAGACAAAGTAGAAAATTGGCATAGCATCTATTAAATTGCTTTTAGATCTAGAGTTTAACAGTAAATATAAAAGTCGAGGCTGATTCTTTTACCAGGATGGAAGCAGCATTTGTTGACCCTTGTATGACAGCCTGGATCTCTTCTTGCTTGAATTGATCGACTAAAGCCACACAAACACTGCTTCAAGGTCAGTATGTTTCCATGTTAACGCTTCAACTCACACAATCCCATTTTCATTGCGCTCTTAAAATTCTTAGTCCTTTTAATGTGTCAAAAAAAATTCCCAGAAACCTCAGAGTAATTCTTGCTATTTCAAGAATTTGATCATTAATCCCAAATGAAAGATGAACAGTGTGTTTGATGAAAGAAAAACTGTAGCTCCAGGTCTCACTTCTCTTCTAAAATGTTCACATCTGTACTTGGTTGTGAGAAATAGTTTCAACTTAACTTCAAACAGTATGTCCTTCAAAGTTTGACTTTTACTTCCTTTGTGCACCCATGGGTGCTCTGTTGGTGGCACAAGTATCATGTGCTAATACATTTCCATCTGCTCAGATGCCAGACGGAGAGATGAATGGTCTGGTAGAATTAGCTTCGCTTGTTCCCATCTTGTTAGTATGCCTCAGAGAGTCATACTGTTGTCAGAAGGCTGACTTGAGGCTTCTCTCCAGAGAGCTGTGCAAGATAAACATGGCTATACAAGGTAGGGACAATCCTCAGAGCAGAATAAATAACATCATGACATGCAGAGGACAAGTCATTTCAAACTCCGTTGTTTTTGTGAAGGTACAGATGGTTAGTGCTAATTTAAAAGTGCATTTGCACAAGACGTAAAGATACCAAACCGTATTTCCAATGTAAAAAATTTGATTGATCTGTATCAAAGCTTGTGTGCTGCTTGCAATTTCAGGTGAGTTATCTTTAATTGTGCTTAGAAAGTGAAGACATTGAAATCTGCACTTGTAGTAAAATGTTAGTTATGTTAGTCAGTGACAGAAAATGTTTTGTTAGGTGCAACTTGAAAATCAGTTAGTGTACATAGTTGTTAAATTAAATCCAATATTTTTTGGGTGTGGGCTGAAACAAAGCCTGACAGCAAATCTGAACTCCTCATTATATATATATTACTATAAAGTTTGGAGAGACTCATATGGACACACTAAATCCGAACTGTTAGAACTAGAATAGCACAATAGAAAGCAAGGAACAAACAAAATACAATAAAACAAACAAATATCTTTAATATCTTTATCTTAAAACCATATGGCATCTTGAAATTTAAAAAGTGCAGTTCATATGCAAAGTAATACATGCTGCAGATTGAGAAGTATGTTTGACTCTAAGCAGATGGAGTCTTTTCTTGTTTAGTAGCATACAGTAGAAAACTGAAGCTATGCTCTTAACATCCACTATATCTTCTATATATACTGTTGCTCACCACCATCTGAGTTGTTAATAACTGTTGCTAATTTTATCTAATAGTTATTTTCATTAATAAATAGGATTTGTTCTTAGAAAATAAGCTCCAATATTTAGTTATATATTTTTGCACCAGTCAACTTCTGTAAATAAGTTAAATTGGAGAGCTCCCTAAAGTTGTTACTTCTATTTTAGCATTGCTGCAGTCCTTGCAGATTTCAATAAACTAAAACTATGCACCACACTTGATTACACTGAACAGCAAGAATGAGAACCATCCAAATGTCAAGGGAGATGATACAGCAACGCAGAAGGTTGTCCTTTGAGAGTGGAGAATTACAGTACATACTGCAGTTCCAGAGAAAAGCTTTTAGTTTAATTTTGGGATTATCTGGGCTGAATACAAAATACTAGAAAATGAGACATCTGTTGCTGCTAGAGCAATAAATAAATATAGCAGGACAAAATTAATTTTCTTGATATCCATTTTATGTTAATTCCCTCTCAAGAATGTGCAGAGTAAATTATAATTTTGTCCTTGACACTTGTAAACACCTTGTCAAAACAGAATAATTAGCTCAAATAGAAAAGTTATAACCTGGCAGGAAAGAATTCACTGGCTGACTTAAAAACGACAAATATTGGATTTTCAGTCAACACCTGGACCTGAGGTTAGAAATTAGAATATACATGTGTGTAAGCATGCTCAGAGTGCGATTAAAAACAAGCAACTGAAAATGTTGATGCTATTTAGCTTTTGAAATCTGCTTTTGAAAGATGATTAATAAAGGAATGACAGATGGTGAGAAAAGTGGATCAGGTTAGGGTAAGCAGAGCCAAATCCAGATCAAAGGCCACTCCCTCTGCAGGTTAAGCAAGCTGCATTCATAACCCAGCACAGCTGTTTATGATGGATGAAGATTAGGGACAACACGCATATTTCATCAGGATTTGTCCCAGTCATATGGTGAAACTGGATTGGGCTAAAGCCGCTCACTTTAGTTGTTAAATAATTTAAATTATTATGCAACTGCTGTCCAGTAGAGGTCATCCCTACTGGCATCCCAGGCGTTTGGCAGATCAGTCATTATTATTCTCAGCTGTCCTTCAGGTTTAACAATGCAGGGAGGAGACAACGAGGACCATCTGTTTTCATTTTTAAAATGACTGAAGTGCCCATGGTGGACATACAGTCAATCAACTTGATGCAGAAAGTGTTCGAGGTAAGATGCACAAAGATATCTAATTCTGATTCTGAAAAGTGTCTAAATACTCTTTCACTCAGTTGTGTTAACAAAGTTTTTGGGGAGGCACATTTTATCATAATGTTAAAAGTCAAAAACAAAAAAGGTTTAATGTCTAAAATATACAAATGCATCAGATTTGACTTTTCGCCAACACTGACATAAATTGTAAATATATGTCAGTGTTCCTTTTGTGTGAAAGTTTGAATGTCTGAAACCTTTGAAACATATCCCATTATAAGTTCGAATTTTCTTAATGATTAGTATGCAAAACCCTGAAATGCAGACCTGTTTTTTCATTTATTTAAGCAAATGTTTGAAACTCTGATCATAAAAACTTATGAAATGGTTACATCTATCAATCAATTGTTGACATTTTTATTCTCTCTGAGTCTAATAGTAAAAGTTTAATAAAATATTCGATCCGTTTTTCTGACTGGATTTGATGGATGCATGTCATATCTGTTGAATTACGTCACGTCTGCCTTAGCAGATCAGCTTTTCCTGACTGGCTGAGATGGATTTAGACAGTCAGACAGAACCTATCTGACTCTTGATGGGATTTTTGCAATCCCATCGAGACAGGACTGCAAAAACAGCTCGATTTCTAATGAGACAGTAAGGTGATCAGTTGTTTCTGTAGTGGTTCTGATTTTGATAGTTGAAGGTTCAAAGGTGGTGGAGTTTAAATGCCCCCTATTCAGACTGATGTATCCATCATCACTCAAAATTAGCCTCCTTTACCCCTTTCCTTAAACTTCTGAGTGACAGGTAATCTCGATGGACTCTCTCGGGACAATGGCAGTCATACACATAATGGAACGGTTTAAATCACATACAAAGTACTAAGAGTACCTGATTGAAGAGCCTGAGAGTGATCACGGACTGCAAGATTGACAGGAGAGAAACCTCAAATGGAAGCATTAGCCTAGATTCACCAAAATGTTCATGGCTATATTTTTTTGTAATCTTTGCTAAAAATATATGAAAAACCAAACCAAATGGACATTTATAATTCAGACAGGAAAAGCTCTAGGGTTAGAAATGTGAACTTGAGAAAACACTTTCTGTGTTTTGTTTTGCTGAAAATAGACGCATAATATTCTGTGATTGTGGAGCTAGTCCATCACAAGGCTAGCACAACGACCCAATCAAACATGCTCAAAAGAGCAACACATGCTTTGGTAAATGGAGTTTCGCATCAGAATCCAGTAATCAAAATGTCTCAGTCACGTTTGTGTCAAGTTTCAGTCAGTTTGAGTCTTCCTTAGCCAGACATACTAAAAATCCGAGGGAGGCAAGACAAATCCAAATTCAAGAACCAACCAGTTTGTTCATTTTTAGCACAAGTAGTGTATTAATGATCGTAATAGTAAAATAGTTGTTGCTGCAAACGTATAAAGAAAATCTCATTAGCCCATTTGCAAGCTAACCAATAAAGGTGCAAGTGAAAATGTACGAGTTAACATTTTCAGCCGGGTGAAGTGCCACTCGGCAATAACTGGAGGAAAATGCATATTTCTGATAGTGTGTTGAACGATGGTGGAGTACACAGAGCACACACATACTGACAAGAAGAGAACATCTAAACTGCACAAAAACAAGAGCGCACAACCAAGATTTTGAAATTTCAACACCGCATCATACCACACACAGTCCAATAATCAGACTGCAAACAAACCACATAATTGGAGGTTTGTCGCAAATAGTGAAATATTAATATGAGATTAAATTATCTGTGCACATCAAGGACAGGCACAATTTCTGCCCTGAAAAACTTTCCACGTCAGACTTTATAGCTGACATAAATATGGCATGAGAGACAACAGGCTCCTTTTGTTCTATTCTTCCTTCTTTTAAACAGTCCAACCTATGCAGCCCTCCCCATTTATTTTGTATGACTTCTTATGAATATCAAAAGCTTTCAGCTGAAAGCAATCCAGCACTTTAATCTGGATTTCTCCTTGGTCTACATACTACATAGAGAAACAAGCACTCTGAAGGCCAGTTATGCTTTCATTGAACCACATAAAGCGAGAGACTAAAACATCAGAAGGAACCGTGGTTGTTAATTTAACATCCTGGTCTGGATTCAATAACAAGCTGATGAGTTGTTGGCTTCCAGAAGCGTTTGAGGTTTTGATGTGATACATGGACAAGACAATTATAGTAATTGGATGAACGCACTATGAAAAGTCATAACACCTGACATTAGGGTTTGGTGTAAACTCTTCTTATTGTCTTTGTTCATTTTGTGGAATGTAATTTGCTGACTGGCAGCATAACCGTGAGTCTGATTGTGTGAGAGACATCATAAAAGAATAAGCTTCCTTTCTTTCTGAGACAAATGCCCACTGGAATTTGGTGCAGTCTGTACATTTGGAATGAAATGGCTGGGAATTGCATTACTGTGCATACTTCACTCTGTGGTTATTAAGTCCTGCCAATCACATCATTAATTACATACACACACATATCTGTATTCAGTATTTAACACTGGGACTGGTTTCGTGCTTTAAATATAAAACACAAAGTCATGCTTTATATTTAAAGGATGGTTTCATATATTGCAGTGCATGTTGCAGGTCATAATTTCTCATTTGTTACAGACAATGAGAGTTGAACAAGATTAGCGAATTAATGAGAATAAAAGACATTGTTTGCGGCTCATTGAAGTAGGTTGATTAATCTTGTGGAGCAAATTCAGCTGAGTGAAAAGATGGCAAAATTGGGACAGAAATGTTATACAGTGAAGGGGTGTGGAGGGGAAAAGTTAATTGTGGATATGTTGGGCATTATATTCTCAGAGTTGCCTCTTGTTCGAAGCAATGTGCTGTGACAAGTGATAATAGATTCATCAGCGATATTTTCACACCGTCAAACAATTGCTTCTCTTGTTAGGTAGCTTTTAATGTGGGATCAACATACTAATACAGCGGATTCATGCAAAAGTTATGTTATGCTGTGAGGTAATTGGACCTATTTAGCAGTCTTTGATCAGCTCTTATCACACCTTGTTGACTTTTTCAACCCATCTCATTTTCGACTTTCTTCATGCTATTTCAGTTTTATTCTTGAAATGGATGAGCAACAACAAATACTTTCTCCCCTTCTTTTACTCCCTTTGACCCCAATACTCTGTTATAATAAAACAGAGTCAACCTGGTTAGAAACATGAAAGCATAAATTTAACTCAGGATCAAGAAGTATTAGGCTAGTTGTTTTCCAACTCTGGTCCTCGAGGCACACTGCCTTCATGTTTTAGATGATTTCATACTTTAACATACCTGATTGAGATGATTCCACTTCAGTAACAGCCTGTTAGCCATCAACTGGAGTCAAAGCTAAAGTAGGGAAACATTCAAAGCATGTAGTGTGTATTGAGGAGCAGCTTTGGGAAACATTACATTAGATGATGTTCCTTGTACTTAATCAACAAGTATGCTGAACAACATGTGCAACTGTAGTCACAGGAGCGTCAAGCTGCTTGCAGCTGGTCTTATAGCCTTTACCTTTATCATGCTTGTCTATAGTTTTCCTTCTCATCTTTTAGAGCTATGCTTCCTTTGGTCCTACTTCACTGTTTCACTCAATGCCATGAACAGCACAGTGACTACATTCACCCTTTAAACAGGCAGTTTGACTGACTGCAAGCTTGAAGACACCTGTAATGCTAATTAGAGGAGATACCTTAACATGTCCCCATGGTCAAATTGTTTCCATTTTTGTCCAGGCTTGTTTAATTAGTTTCTTTTTAAAAGTAATTCTGTTGAATCTGATTTCCAAGGGTTGGTTTTCAGTAAAAATTTTTGTATTGTAACTTTTGTCAGTTTCAAGTATTTCAGTGACCATTGTGGGGTTAACAGCCGTACATGCAATTGTTAAACCTTTGAAAATTGTACAAAAAGAGTCATAAAAGTTTAACTCACTCAACATTCTAGCTTTTTGCAAATAAAAATTATTTTGGCAATCCGGACTAGCCAAGAATAGGAAAAGTTTAGCTTTATTTATTGTCAGAAAACTTGGAACATTCTTTTTTTTTTTTAGACAGTGACTGCACACATCTGGTTTTAACTCTAAAAAAAATTGACAGTGACAAGTTATTATGTAATGAGCTGATTTTAATAGTTGATGTACCCAAATCCACTCCTCTGAACTATGTAACATTCAGTATAATATTGTTTTTGTTAAGTCTTAACTTGACAATGGAGTTCTTCCTTTAAGGGTTTTTACAACCTGTGACTTTTCTCAGCTGAAAGATTAACTGTGAGGGACTTGTGCAAAAAATTGTGACATTCTAGATAAGCAAATTGAAAGTGATGGTTACGTTTTGCCTTGCTTTGAGGAAAAAATGTTTATATTTTGGGGTGTTAAAGACTTTTGATGTCTATAGCCTCTTAAAACGTTGAAGTCATCGGTAATGCATATGTAGAGTACTCTTAACCTCATGGAGAGGCTTATGTAATAGTTTAAAAATGGATTCATGGAGCATTCTGGGGGCTTTTCAAAGCAAGAAGAAAAAAGTTTCTTATCAGCAAAATTAAGTCAAAGGGATTGAGTGTAGTTCATCTAAAATTAAAGTGAGCGAAGACGCCCTTCAGCTATGCAAATGAGAATGTGATCTTCTATAATTAACTTCATGAACGATCTGATCAAAATAACCAATATGTAAAAACACAAAATTCCAGGCTGGCAACTAACAACAATATTTATTCAGAAATTGCAAATGCCATTTAATGTTTCTTTTGAAGCTGCTGCTTTTCTGAGTTCACAGCAATCAAAGCGCATCCACCCACACGAAACTTCTCCGGCTGATCACAAAACTCCTCCTGAGATTGTTTCTGGAAGGCACTGTACTCCAAAGCAGTTGATAGGAAGAGATTCTTGTTCTTTAGGTTGGAAATCAGTGGAGAGAGAAAATTCACACCAACTAACTTGTCTTGCCTCTCATTCACATCATTACTGGGCACTATACAGGAGATACTCATTGCCCAGAAGAGCAATGGCAGATTGATCAAACCACTCACATGCCCTTGCTGGCTTCGAAAACCAGTACAGTAAGAGTTCTGGCATCCCACAAATCAAAAGAAAGCCATGACTTGTTATCTCATTGCAGCTTTTCTCTGGCCATTCCTGGCAAGCCATATCTCTAGCTTTGAAGTTGGAGCCACTGGCAATGTCTCGAGCGCTTCTGCCATCTAGTGAGCGCCTCTTTATTAAATCCTTGAGCTGACTCTAATTACAGGCTTTGTAGAGGGGCCCTTGGTGATGGGCACTGGGGCGGAGAACAATGTGCATGACACAAATGCCCAAAAAACTCATAGGGTAGTCTGGGAACTCAAGTCTCTGATGACAAGACAAGCTGCCCCTGTCTTACTGCTTTCAAAATCTGCAGGACAACTTTTGTTTTTCCTTTTGCTGCCATCCTAATAAGAAAAAAACAACTGAAAACTTGCATGAAGGCATTAACTAATGCAGCTTAGGTTTCTGTGCAACTGTGGCTTCACTGATGTTTTGCTCCAAGTTGACAGATCTGCAGCTCTGATTTTTGGGGCAGATGTCATCGGTGTCTTTCATCCTGAAACTCAGTTCCCCTGTCACCTGCACTTCTGCTCTATTTATAACTTGTAACCATAACAACTAGTCTTTTCTCTTTGCTGAATGAAAAAAAAAATAATCCTGTCACTAGGTGTCTCTGTGCCTTAGATAAAAAGACTGACACTGCGCCCAAAAACTTTCATCAGTGCTGTCAGCGCTTGCATTACTCTCACAACCTGTTAATGGTGATATCTGCTGTGTGGATTTACTTTAATATGGTAATCAGAGAACGACGAAACCATTACTGTTTCAGTTCCAAAAATAATTCTTTTGTTTGTCAGCAGAGAGAGATGAAGAGATGACACTTTTTAGAAGGGAATCTGTGATGTTTCATCAGTTTCCATCAGGCTTAATGATCTCATGAGAAGTAATGCTTTGAGAAAGTGATGGAAAGAAAAGGGAAACGTGTCAGATTATTGTTAAGGAATTTGATCTAGGAACAGGGTGGGGTGATTTTAACACTACATGGTGCAGAAAAGCAGGCTCTATTGAGCAGAGCACTGGTGCATGCAGCTGGGTTGGTGTGCACTGAAAAACACCAACAGTTGAGGAGCAGAAGGGAGCAGGCGTGTAGCTGATGAGGGGTGAAGTCATTGTTCGACATCTTTCTGCTTCCACCATCCCGGAACTTTTAGTAAAAACTAATTGCCCCCAAAGGGACCAATCCTGCAGTCACACCTAAATGAACTTGACCCAAGTGCATTGTGGGGTATAGAGTTGAAACTGTCTCCACTGTTTAATGTTGCATGCTCACAAGCTTCGACAACAGTTAACAAAGCAAATAAACAGCACTGCCTTTTGGAAGGAGGGAAGGAAAAAAAGAAGGTGAATGAATAATCCCTGTACCAAAAGAGGAAACCAAAACTGTTTACTTGAAACGGCACTGGAAGAAAATAAATCAAGAACGCAATTTATCTTGTGGTGAAGCAGCAGAGGGGGATTAGAAATGATTATCGAAATCTTATTATTTTCTGAAAGTGTTCTGACCTTGTTTGTAATGTAATTTGGAGAGACTTAAAAGATTATGATGAGATGAGTCATGTTTCCGTTCTCAAATTAAGAACAGAGCGGTGTGCAGGGAAGGCCAGAATGAATGTTGTCCTAAAAATAATGATTCGATTCATTCTGATGCCAGTATGACGCCGACAAGAAAGAGGAAGACATGACCTTCAGCAAATTAAATTCTCTTGCTGTCTTTGATCCAGCATCAGGACATCTACAGGAATAATTCTGACAACAATACTTCAAAACTGAGACATGGAAAAAGAGAAAAAAATCAATGATTCTACTGAAAAGAGAAAAAGCGAAAAGGCTCTTCCAAAAATATGGTGTTTAATTTATACACAGTGAGATGAGATCAGGAGGAAATTCAGAGCCTTGCGAAAGTTTTCCTATTGAACTTTTCCACTTTTAGTGTCTTATATACACAATTCATTCAATTCCAGCTCTTTTTTCACCCTGACATCTCTGCAGACAGAAATACATTCAGTCTATCCATCTTCTGCTCTATTCTAATATCACTGTGCAACAGCTCTCCAAAAGCCTGACCCGACATGGAGAGTACCACCCACCTTTTTCCAGTTAAGAAGACAACTTCTGTCCTGGCCACCTTACAGGAACACTCCAGTGCATGTTACAGATCATTTGCAAAAGAACACAGATGATATTCAGAGACGCCCAAACTAAACACCCAACAACTACACTTTGAGATTCAGAATGACCAGAACGAATTGTTGATGAGTTCTACCTCGACCGGGGACAAACTTAACCTTGTGCCAGCTGGGACAGCGTTTGCTTTGTCAGAAATTATCAAATTTAATTGTTTGTTTTACCTCTTTTGTGTGACAATGTGACAGAAGAGGTGTGACTCATGTGTGATGCACTATGACTTGCACACCAGGCAAACAGTAGTTTGGCTAGTTACAGATAAAGGTACATATAACTCAAGACAAAATGAGAGCCAGAGTGGGAAATGCCAGTGACAACCAAGACAAATGAACTTGAACTTTTTCTCTTGTGTGAAACTTTTTTGATGAAAAACTTGTCTCAGGCTCAGAACTACAAAGTAAAGTGTGAATTTAACATTAAAAAGGGAACAAAGCTGCATCTTCTGAGGCATTAATGAGGAGAGAATAATGACTGAAGAATGAAGAATGAAGACAGCCACAGCCTTTGAAATAGATACAAGTAGGAATTAATATCTAGCTCTGCAAAGTAACATTATTGTAATTGAACAAGCTTCTCAAAAGAATGAGTTTTCAGAATTGGCAATACATTATAATTATATTGTAGCAGAATCTTGGAGACTTTTTATATTCATTTATTAATATTTGCATCCAGTTTTCATGGTCAATACCTTTAAATTGTCCCCTATATAATTCTTAAATGATGAAACAGCTTTTTGCAGCTTCTGTGCATCCATCTTATATGTTGCAAAATAAACCTTTTACAGAACCATGATCTCACTGAAAATGGCATTTAAATCTAATAAAACAAGCATTTTTGATTTCTAGAGGGGAGTAATGTTATGATGACCAATGAACCCATCAGACTACAACAAAACTGGAAATCTCTAAGAGTCTGAACTACACTGCTCATGACCCTGACCACACAATTATGACTGTAAAAAAATGTGATGGCAACTTGGTGCATGTTTTTCTTCAACAGGTGCAGGTTAGCTTATCTGACCTGATGGAAAGATGGATGGAGTGATTTACAAGACAATCCTGTAAAACAAAACAAAAAAACTGTAAGAGGCTGCAAAACACTTGACACAGAAATTCATCTGCTAACAGCTAAAACATATGTAAAAAGAATTTGGGTTGTAATACGTCAAAATAAAACAGTGTGGAATAACAATATTTGATACATTTTACATCTTGTGGATATAAAGACTGAGCATGAATCCAATCCTGTAGAAAATATATTTTTTGTTCGCAATGCATTAGAAAAAAAAACCTCACAGCCATGCTACAAAGAAACCCCCAAAAAAGACACCTGGGAAGAGGCAATATGTTGGGTTACTGAGGTGTGCTCCCTCAGTTCTGACAAAAGAGCCGTTTCCATGGTGATGCCATTGAACCCAGGTGAACCGATGCTATTTCTTGTCTTTGTATCAAACAAAGCAACAAAGTGTTTTTTGTGTAGGGAAAGGTTGTGTTTTCTCTGTGTATAAGTGGACTCAGTATGAAGGGTTGTGTCTTGTGGATATAAAAAGCAACAATTAATCCATCCTCTCCATGACATTGAATATTTGAAAAGAATAATTAAACTCTCCATTTTAATAGAAACGATTAAATAAAAAGGACAGGAGTGCACACTCAAACAAGTTTTCTCCTAATAAATAGAAATAAAAGGTTGTCATAATAAATCGTAGGTGACTATAAAGGGCTAATTTGATTCTCAGTAATTTATGTAGCCAAGTGAAGTGATGGAGTTGCCATGGCAACTTGTCTTTCAATCTAAAGAAGCAAAATGAGCCCATTGTGTAATTTTCAAGCCTGTTCAATGTTTATTTATCTTGACTGAACAAATGTTGCACCTTAAATATTTGATGACTCCACAAACATTGTCAAGGAGAAATGCTTTTTTTATTGATTCCATATCATTCCATTGTTTACCAATATAATTTAATGAGTCTGCAATTTAAAGTTTATTTTGGTGAGTTCATTTATGGTGTGGAATATATATTTTTGCATGACTGCTAATAAATATTTCAGCAAAAAGAGAGACCAGCTAAATTCAATGTGTCCTGACTCATACCTAAACTATGAACACACAGATTAATTAACTTCTAACTGCAATAAAAAACAAAAGTAACTTTTTCAAAACCCATTATGACTCCTCTCAAAATGTATTAACAAGATGTAATTGTTAATACTTCAGTCTACAGTCAAGAGAGACTTATTTAAGTTACTTGTCACAGTATTTTACATCTATTCAAATAAAGTAATACAGTACTTTATTTGAATATATATATATATATATATATACACAATACAATTAAAAGTAATTGTATATGGTGAAATAAGAATAAATACAGTCTAACCAAAGAAAAGCTTGATTTTTCTTAAAATGTATAGTGGAACATGCAGTCATATTCAACCAAATTCTTCAAATTAGAGATTGTTGCATTTAATCCAATTATTGGTGATGCAGTGTTCAAAATGTTAAAAATGCAAAGCAAAAGTTTAACTTGATTAAGTTATATGTGATGGAATATGCAGAAAGAATAGAATTAGACAAAAGGTATATTGCTTTATAACGTATTCAGTTTGTGCTTTTTTTTAAAAGTAACTAAGTAATTATTAAAGTAGCTAATTTCTCTTGAAAATAAGTAAGAACTGGATTACATTATTGGCTAAGTAGTCCGTATGATGTATGTATGATGCTTTGATGTTTTCTTAACAGGTTCTTGTTGAAAATAAGAATTTGTCCTCAGTGAACTTTCCCGTTTAAATACAAGTTAGACAATTATTATTTCAAGTAACTTGACCAACTCTGGTCCAAGCAATCAACCAAGGCCCTCTGTACGAAGCTTAGAGCAATTGGCTCGTTTTCATCAGGTCAATTAATTAGTATTTAGTCCCATGTGTTCCTCACACCTGTGTTATAAACTTTTAATGAACACAACAATAGCGACACAGGAAGGAAAGAGCTTGCCAAAGGGTTTGGAGTGTTTGGATAAAGGGGATATTTGTTGCTTGATGTGACATGAATCGCAGAGGCCAGGCCAACACAACATGTACAGTATGATGCTTCACAAAGAGCAAAGGCAATTTGTTCTTAGTAAAGCTGACATGTAGTGACTTGTTGTCCTCTTACAATCTCAGACAATAACCATCAGTGAGGACCTCCCTGTAAGCAGCTGTCAGAACCTAACTTTGGTTTAAACAATGATTCCTTTGAAAATAAAGGGACACTATGAATTTAAACTTGATGTTATTGCCAGTGAATTGTATTAAAATACAGTAACTGTTAATGACTGTTTCTGTATGTGCGCAGCTGACCTGACCTTTGCTGCACGTCTCTGCCTATTTCCTTTGTGATTAATGTAAAGGCCACTAGTGGTGTCACAAAAATCTCAGAAATAAAAATTAAAAAACTCACCTTAATTTATGAGCTTTAATTCTAATAATTGAAAAGATGCTAAAGACATTATAACAATGTTTATAACATACATTTTCAATAGTGGGCCTTTGCAAAGACTGACTGCAGCAGCTGACTGTCTCTCCTACCTGCATGCACACAGAGACAAAAAGGAGTCACTTGGTGCTTGCCTTTAGGGAAAATATTGCTGGCTCTTTTCTGCTTGAAATATCCAAAACTTGCCCCTGTAAAACACACGGCACATATTTTGTTCTTTCCTAAAAGAGCGCTGTTAAGTGACATCAGGGTGAACTGCACTCACTTGGTGGTGCCACTGGGAAACAATTATTTCCAGGATTAAGAGGTGCTCCAAAAGGTATGAACAATACAAAGTCCTTGAAGAAAAACCAGCCTAACTCCAAACCATGAGGCATCACAAATACAGAATCCAGTGATTCTTTTCATTGACTGGAAATTATACAGCAATTGCAATAATATTTTGACAAAAGCATTTGAAAATTAAAAATTCTTAGAAATGATCTTTCTCTCTTTATGGCTACAAAAAATTCCAACATATAGCATGTAAAACAATATAAAGTGAGTTTGTGTAAACTACATCCTTGTTTTTAAGAGTTTTTTTCATGTCACATAATTCCTTTCTTTCACAACCGACCTCTTTTAACCTTCGCTGGTTTCAAAACATGACAATCAAACCCTTGATGCTGTTAGTGCCGAGTGATCACAGGAACTTCTTCAGTTGTAACTCATCAAAATTTGAGGCAAGGGCATCAAACACCATCTTTCCAAAGTCATCCTCCAAACAGCTCGAATGAATAATTACTGTCAGAGTAATTAGATTTTCCTGCATTGTTGATGATGGAGACCTTGTGATCACTCAATGCAACAAACCTCATTAATGAAACCACCAAACGCTCTCTAATCTTGACATATTGAATCCCCATGGATAATAAATATCCAACTTGTTTCCTTCCCTTATTGTCACAACAGAATTGAGCAACATCTTGTTCTGCTCAGTGGGTGCACTTTTAGATTTGTTGGTTTGACATCCACTGAGCTCGTCTGTGTTTGAAAGGCGTGCAGCTGTGGAGCTTTTCTTTCATTTTTGAAACAGCATTTGGTTTTTTACTTCATGCATTGACAAGTTAAAATGATGCTCTTCAAGCATTTCATGATCCAAAAATACTGCAGACGTCTCTGCCAGAATCAGAGATTAAAGCTGGAGTACAGATCATCCCATCCACCAACTGTGAGCCTGTGGATTCTTTCTGTTCACTAGATTTGTGCTTCTCTGGATGATAATCCCATGTTTTATTTAAATCTCAATATGGGTTGATTCCATCAAGTTATTCAATCCGTCTATCGGCAATACCTATTTATACTTGCAGGGTCACGGAGAAGCTGATGCCCATCTCTAGGCGTCATTCACAGGGCAAGACAGAGAAAAAAAGAACAAACTACCCAGCATCCACATTCATACTCAGGGGAAGTTTAAAGTAACCAATTAATCTAGCTGTTATGATTTTTATATCTGTGCCATGAAGCTGGAGTGTCCAGTGAGAACCGACATATGCACAGAAAAACCTCCATGTTGACACCCTTCCTCACTGTAATACTAAAAACTTTTAGAGATGACGTACTATTTTAATAAGCAATATGAAACAAGCAGTTGGTGACGATGGAGTTACATTACTTTTACTTTTCTGCACTCTGTCAAGAAAACAATCTTTTGATTTCTGCAGATATCATTTAATCAATACCTGTTCACATTCCTCTTACAGGTTTTCTATTGATAATTTGTTTCCATTCTGACTTTGTTTTCCTCAAGATCTGAGAAAAAGGGAGGGCAAAGTTGTATCTCAGCATTTTGACTTCCCTTCCATTCACCATCATCTTAGTTTACAACTTAGTGTACAAATCGTGGATTGGGTGCTAGTTTGTTGGGGTTTTCAGCCACTGATGACTAAATTTCTTTCAGCTTTGTTCTCATCAGAGGATAAATAGGGATATATATTTTCACTTAAGGAATTTAAATGGCAGCAGGAGAATCAGCAATCACTTTATGTCAAAGCCTTTTACGACTTTTTGTGGTGCTCTCAGCTGGGCTCATGTTTTCCTTTCATGCATTGCAAAAAAAACATTTCTCAAATGTGGATTTGAAAATTATTATCACTCTTAAGATTTGCAAGATCAAAGACAATTAAAGAAAATGTTGTAAACAACAATCTTATGTGCTTTTACAATAATCACTGCCTTGCCAATATGCTGAACAGAAAGTGGATCAGACAGCAGATAGGTCCTATCAAATGTGTGCTGAGCAGAATGTAGCGTGTCAGGACACTCTGTAAGTGTTGGGTCACTGGCTTTGTCCCCTTGTCATGTACTATCCCTCAGAGTGAGCACATGACTGCCTCATGACCTTTTCATAGAGGATGGTAGTCTATCTGTGTCCACTATTCTTGTCTTTAAGCTCCACCTGGTTTTCCATGTCATTCCAGCATCTTAACTGGCTCAAAGGCTGGCTGTAATTTCTCAGAAATAAAGAATAAACATTTGAGGGGACAAAAGGGATTCCAGGTACAATCCTATTTTATCTCTTTCTGCTGTAGAAATAAAACAACGTATGCTGAGGTATCAGAGAAATTTAAAAGATCCGTCAAATTATGAGATAACATATCCATGATGGAGTTATATCTGTGGACAGTAGTTGCATTTCTAACACAGCAGATGGCTCTGGACACACAACACTGCAACAGATTGGCTAAAACAATTATCTAGGGAAGCCTGTGGTGTTTTGTTTGGAATAATCCTTTCAGTGGGTGCACAAAATCACATTGTGGCTTGGTGGAAGTGCAAAAGAAAATCTTGAGGATTGTGGAGATGCTGTGTGGTTGTCTTATGTGTCAGGATGAGTATTCTGAAACAAAAGGCTATTTTTAGAATACTATACCACAAAGCAGCTGTTTTCTTTGTTTATTTTAGTCCTTTTGGTTATTTTAAATGAAGTGTACATCAGGAAGCCACCATAGTGCAGAGGAAATTAGCACTGAACTGTGGGTTATGCACATGAGGGCTCGCTGGTATGGCTTCAAGGCAAAAGGGACATTTTTCACATTCCAGGTGTTCTCTTGACAGGTCACTTCCGCACTCAGCATAAAAAATAGATTCTGGCTGTGGAGGTATGCTTAAAATCCCAGCATTAGATAAAATAAACACTTGCATTTGCCAAACTAAGGCATAGACGTGAGGTACACAAGTGTTGCTGAGGAGACAAGTCAGACTCACATGTTTAGATTCTTTGAACAAGTGTTGTTGAGCGTGAGAACAAGCAGAGAACCCTCCTCATCTGTCCCTCACTTCTGTTCATCAGCAGACTGCTCAGGAACAAAGAACAGGAACTAAGCAGATATTATTTTTAGGGTCAATTCAAAAAATCAGCCCTGTCAGTTTATCATGGCGATAACACAGACAATGAAAATATATGCTTCTAATAATAAAGCTCTGTTTTTCTATTTATTCTGTGCTAATCTGAGCTTGGCTTTCTCTGTCTACAATGTATTTAGAGTGCCTTTTTTCTTATATGTGCTTTGTCCCCTAAAAGACTTTTTCTGACTTCTTTCAACAACTGACTTTTCTTGTCAATCGTAAATAAAGACCAAATTTTGGAGAGAACAAAATGTAGATTAGTTTTATTCTCATCTGATGAGACTATCTTCATCTACATGCTTGTTGTGTCTTTACATAGTTTGTGACAAACTTTAAGTCAAACTTTCTTGCATGAAGGCTATGTTTATGACAAACACAATCAACAGATTGACTTGAGCTGTGGCTCTTTGCAGCTCCACCAGACGTGCAGTATAAGAGTGTATTGTTACTGCATTATGGTTAATTGTACTAAAAGTAACTAGAACTTATCAGATACATGGGTTAAGCTCCACATATTTTCTTCAATTAGTCCACAGAAGAAAAAAATTCAGAAACCAAGACTTTCCTATTTCTTTCATTTATTAGATGCTAAAGTTGTGACACAGATGCTCTTATGATTGTCCCAGTCCGGCTAAGGTCAACATTAATGCTGCACAACAATGACAGCACATTGAAAGTTGTTAGCTGTCAGAATAAATCAATAAGCACAGTGACTGATGTGTACACTGCTGTCCAGGGAAATGTCAACACTTCTGATAGATTTGCTTGTCTGAGCTAATTTAAAATTCAAAGGTCTTTCCAAGGGCAAGTCCACTGGAGACACCTGGTTTAATTGTACTGACTGAATACAAAAAAGCAAAGTCAAAAACCCCACTAGAGAATATGGGGTGTTTTATGAAAAGATTTGTGGATAATGTTTCCCTATTTAGGCTTGAAATTTAAACTAGTTTAGTTTAATCAAATAAGACACAAAAAATCCAAAAAGTCCCATTTTGCTTACAAGTCCACCAATTTAATTTGTTTATATGTTAATCAAATGTCAATTGGTGATCACTGAAGATAATACATTGCCAAGCATGTCAGGACGTTGCAATCACAGACTTAACTGCATTTTATTAGAACATTATGTGACAAACCCACAAAGTGTGCAATGCAAAATGTTCCTCACCCCTCTTTTCTTTCAGATTATTTGATTAGTGTAAGCAGATTCTTGGCGCTCCAGACTATCTTTTTGTAACTTTTCTGAACCAGAATTTATCAGGATCCAAGATGCTCTCTTTGACATTAAAGACGAGCCACAATTCTTAACAACAGGTAAATGGCAAGATCAACTGTGCTTATTCCCAGAAAGGTTTGAACTTGTGAAGATTTGGGTTATTATGCATCAAGACAAAATCAACAAATCGCAAATCATTAATTTTCATATTTCAATGAATGTGTAAACTTTTGCAAAACACTGTGTTTGGTACATTAGTAAGAGAAGTAGAAAATAAGAAAAAGAAGTCTTTTTCTCTAAGGTTGAATATAAGAACAACAGGTCAGAAGCCTGTTGCAGCAGCGTCAGAGACACAAAAGGCATCCTGAAAACAAAACAATAAATTAATAAGAACATTTGAAAACAAGGAACTGAATCATCTCTAACTTTATAAGGTGAAAGAAAATTGATTGCTGTGCACAAAATGGTTTGGCCTCTCCTCGCTTGGCCTTATTTTACTTTTCTTTAGAACACTTGAGGGAATAAACCTTCTAAGAACATCTTACAGAAATTGTCCTGAAACTTTTTATTGCACTGTTTTAACAGTCAGCATACTCAGCTAATGCTACAGTTCAGTGGACAGTCTCAGCAGACAACATCAAGAGCTTCAGCTCTATCACTATCTTTAAAGACACATGAGAAAAACGGCTTAAAGCTCCTCAACTCCTTAACTACTGACTCTGCATTTTTATCAGTTTTGCTATGTATAAAAATATCCTTGCTTTTAATTTGGACTATGCTGACGCAGTATGTGTGTGTTTCTGTGAGCTTGTGATATATGCTTTCGTCAAAAACACTTATTGTTTACCAGCTTTAACTTTCAAATTTGGAGCAGAGTACGTCAGTATCATCATTTTCACTGCGACTGTCTGCCGGTGCACTGCAGCAACTTTACAATGACTACTCAGAAGGGCCTCTTAACACAAGCTGAGTTGAATCATGGCTGGAAAAATGTGTTTAAAGAAAGAGGGAATTTGTATGTTCAGAAAAATTAAGCATGGTAATAGAAGGAGGACATCACATCAAGGCTTAGGGAGATAAGAATGAACGTGGTCAGATTTCTAAAAGAGGCTCAGGTGCTGGAAAATGAAATTTAATGATGTCCCAAGGGAACACAAAGTCAAAGCAGACTGACCCTGTCAAATCAAAATAATCGGGGATAGTTACCTTGTGAGGGCAGGGGACATGCAAATGGGCTTATCCCCCAAATGCTTTGACATTTCAGAGAGGCCAAAATAGTTTGCTGCTAAGAGAATAACTGCACCTGCAAAGTTTGTGGCAGAAGTGAGTCTGAAGGTCATGCATTTTGCTCAGTTCAAAATGTGTTGAATTTTTATTTTTATTTTTTTGTCAGCAGTAGTTGATTCATCCCAAAGGATTTCAGACTTGTTGATGACAGGCAACAGTATTTTCCTCACAGAGCCACACCAGTTTTTTTTTTTTGTTTTTTTTTTTCCATTGTGACAGATGGCGCGGTCAGCTTGAAAACAATGCTGAAGGACATGCGGCCAAGATGTCACAGAACATCCCCTCCTCCATCGATATTGACTTAGCGTGAGCGCAAGTGAGACGACCTCACATTGGGCCTCTCATATAACGTACTACATCAAGTTGACACAGCGTGTGTCTCTATTCCCCGGATCAAACCGCGCACAGCACCTTCTCATCAAACTGCTCCAAGGGTCAAACGGCTGTGCAGTCTGCCCCTTGTCAGATTTACTACATACTAAAGGCCTTTAGACACTTTCTTACATTTTTCAGTGCAGTACACAACTTGTTGAAGCCCATCTGTGAAAATGCATCTCTGTCATAAATATTGGCCTTGAAAAACCTCCAGACTTCAGTGCTTCCTGCTGTTGTACTTTTAAAATGGCTTTACAAGCTTGTGTGCAAAGCAGCATTTTCAAACTCTTCCTCTTTCTACTATCCTGAATCTACTGAACTTTTATGAATAATGGTTGTGGTACACTTTTATATTCCTTCAGGATATTTCCTTGTATTTTAAGCCATCAACAATTTCATAGTAAACAGACTATCCTCCCATCTGGAGTCTGTAAAATTATTTGATCATATAAATGATTAGTCAATATGATTTAATTAAAATGCCTTGCAGATGGTTGAGAGGCATTTAACCCTCTCATCAACCCAGGCATCTTTCACAGGGGGCCTAAAACCTGAAATGTAAATACATTTACGTCGCAGTAGTTCAGCATGCCAAGCTGCTCTTAGATTTATTTTAACCACACACCCATCTGTACCTGATTTTATTTGAAATCAACAGCACACGATATCATTTGGCAAAAACAGTATTTACACAGTCATGCAACATAATCATCTTGTCTGAACTGTTGGCATGTCACATTACAACCACAGAATATCATTAATTTTTTTGGGGTAAAACTCAAATTTCCACATTTAGACACTACCATTTTTGCCCATTCTTATTTACAATATAGCAGATTTTATATAAAGCCTCTTTGAAAATCAATTTTAAAGTCTTGACCCACATTCTCTGTTAAATTTAGGATATATTTCTCACATATACATTGATCAAAACCATTTTATTACAGCTCTGGCTATATTTTCAGGGTTACTGTCCTGGAAGCAGATCCTCCACCCCAGTCTCAATTTTTTTACACCCTCTATAGACTTTCTTCTAGGATTTTCTTGCATTTAGCTCCATTCATCAAGTCTGACCAGCTGGATTGCTTTAAATTTAAGTATAGATGTGATTTTTCAGTAGTTCACATCATTTATAGGGTTCAATTTTTACAGAAAATGTAAGTTTCATCTGCCCTGAGCTTCTTCCACTTGTTTGCTGTCTCTCTTTTCTTGTCACTCTTCCATTAAGACCAGATTTATAGAGAGAACAACATATAGTTTAGATTATTATGCTAAGAGAACATCACTTATGATGATCTCTTATGAGCTTCTTGGTTGTAGTTATACTGAGATTAAATTACACTCAGGTGAACTGCTGTTATTAATTAATTCTGGTTGCCCTGAATTTCATTTAGGAGTATCAGAATAAATGTATGCATGCATTACATTTCAGATTTTTACAATGAAACACTTGAAAAACCGTCTGTGATTTCTCTCACACTGTTTTAACAAAGAGGGTTTTGCACGGAATGGGTCAAAATGCGAAAGTCAAAGGGTTTAAAATAAGAACTCTTTTACCTCTTAATGTTCGGCTGCTTTATATGATTTAATTATGTTGTATTATTTGCTTATTTACATTATTGTAATGAATGAGTAAAAGTGAGATATAAAAAATCACTTCTTCCACATTCTTCTAGCTGCCAGCTTTATTGGCTTTTTGGTGCCATTCCTTCACCTTCCCTGAGAAGTTTAATTATGTTTGAGTAAAACACCAGACAGCTTGTCAGTCAGTTTCATTGTTGAATATTTGGCTTTAAGCTGAGACAAGAAACGTCTGGAGCAAGCGTGATATTAAACAGTTCTTGATGACAGACAAAATTGGCAGAATTCTATTTTTTTTTTTAAAAACCAAGGAATGTCACAATGAATCAGTGCATGTATTGATCCCCTAGATACATTTATTTACAGTCACTGAGCCGAGAAATCAGCCTGTGTCTCTCCTCAGAATTGGCTCAGACTGTGTTCTCACACAGAGAACTTTTCTTTCTGCTCACCACAGAAGAAGATGCTCTCTCACAAAAGTAATGTACTCTAGCTTGGAGTGCTAACAGTGTGGATTTAATAAAATGATTTTGCACAGTGGGATAAAATTGCATATTTTATTGTACTGCGATGTAGTGCAATGTTTCATAGTTAAGTAAAAATACAACTCTAACCCAATCAAAGCTTGGTATGAAGTCTGGCGCACCTGCAATTATAGCAAGTTTTAATCCCAGACAACTAACCCATGACAGAGACATTAAGATTCTGAAAATCCGACAAGTATGAAAGTATGAAAAATGCATACAAGGTCCCTAAAATGCAAACAGACATTTTTTTTTACATCTTTAAATATTTTTTCATCATTCAGAAAGCCACCATCCACATTGCCATTTTTAAAATAAGATATTAAACATTTGTTAAAAATTTTAAATGTCATTTTTTAATATTAATTTTGCTTGCAGGGTTTCCTGGTAATCCATGAAATAACAACCATCATGCATTAAACATTAAAAATGATTGTAATGATATTCACACCTCTTTTCCAAGAATGCCAATACACAAAGCTAAAAATACAGATTTAAATTTCCTTACCCAAGAATAAAGCATGTAGTCATACAGATTTATAATCCATTAGCTTCATCATAATATTTAATGAGAAATCCTATTTAAAGCCTCCCTGTGTGAAAATACTTAGAGTTCAAATAACCAGGCAGGTAATGTGCTTGCATGCATAATACAGAACACACTTACCTAGTTATAGTGAGAGAAACAGAACATCTCCTCTTTTCCACTTGTGCTGCACTTATAACAAAGCAGGCTGTGTGCTTCTGTGACCTTTCAGATGGCCAAGTCCCTCAAGTAATAATCTTTCCAGCTGAATATGCACAAGCCTTTGTTCAAAGACATGTTCATGCAACCCAAACGCACTTAAAGAATATATATATGTATAAGAACGAAGGAAATGTACATGTATCTTCATGTACATAAGATTTGTTCCTTCTTTCTTTCTCTTTCTCTCTTTACCTAATGCCACCAGGCCCCTGTATTTCTTTAAGAATCCCTCTAGTGTTCAAATTGTTGAAGCCGGTGAAAGGAGTGCACTTATAAGTCTTCATCAAGCCAGTGAGACAATGACACTTATAAAGACCTATGTCATTTAATACACATCACCGGCTCAAAATGGAAGCAGAAATCCCAGGCAATTGCCTGAGGAAGCTCAAGGCCGGGCTAACCAGGAGGCAAACGGAGAAATCAGCCTTGCCTTTCAAGGCTGCTGCTGGAAAATGAGACACAAAGCTCATCTGTCTTCAAAGAGCAACACTTAAGTAAAGTATCTTAAATGCTTTATGTATTTTGGGATAACATTTTTTTGGCACTGCTAGAAAGCCTTTTGAAACCAGATCTTTTGGTCATGCACTCTTGCGTGAAATAATACCTACAACTAAACCTCAGCTTGGATCTGATTTTACATGCAATTGATTCTCATTTTACAGTTTATACACTCTACATGTATGCCCAGCAATGCTTGGGGAAAGAAATATGCCTACGGCGAATGGATGGGTGTATTTAATATATGATTTATAAAACTGTCAGTGAATGCCACAAAGAACTAGGAAATTCATCAGTAAGTTTAGGAAGAAGAATCAGCTAATTTGAGGCTCCTGAGTTTGCATGTGGATGACATCACTGAAAACAAACGCCAGCACTTGTTTTGAAAGCACAGCAGCATCTCCAGTTCCTAAGAACCACCTGACCGAGAAACTGCTGCTGTCCTTACATACCTGATCCCCTGAGGGCATGCTGAGCTGTGCAGCATCTCAACGTGGCTCACCACTACCTCAGAAAGTCATCGCTACTGCACAAAAAATGCCTTGCCTTCTGTCTTTTGAAGAGCAAATCTGCAACTGAGAGAGCTAGAATGTTTTTGGCTGTGCACAAATACATTTCAAATAGTAACACTGTATTTTAAAGAATCTAACAACTTAGATTGATTGAATCTACATTTGGTAAGTGTACGTACAAAATTCCGGCTTGTTTAAACATAAGTTGGGCTATTTGCACAAATAGAGTAAAGGACTGTGTTTTAACAAAGCTCAAAAAATGTTTGTTCAGTGCAGAATAAGCAAATTCAAGATTTACAAGTCAAGATATTTTAGATTTTAACTTAGAAATTATGAAAGACTTCAGATTTTTGAAAAAGCTCTTCATCAACACAGTTTAATGTCAACTATTTAAATAACCAACCATTGTGCATGGCCATGTACATTTTTCTACACTGCTGACGTTGCGCACAATACAGAACGTCCAATCTTTAATTATCTGGACATGCAAATAAGCAATGGAAAACTTAGAGAACTGGACCATATCGTCCAAATTAAAAACCACCCATGGAAGCAAGATTTTTCTTCTCTTGGGTTTATCATGCATCTGGACTTTTTCTGCATGGCTGCTCTTGTAGAAACACTTCAACAAACTTTAAAAGTGACTGAACATAGATGCCAGATGTTGTTGTTCACCTACAAATGTCACTGTAAAAAAAACAAAACTGAGTTTGCAGAGAGAAAAGTCTTAAATACCTGCACAGAGGACAGTATCTTTGCTGAGCAAACATATGTGTGAGGAACTGTGACAAGCGGCTGTTTTTTTTTTTTTTTTTCTTTTTCTTTTTTGTATTTACACATGTACAATTTAAATAATACCCTTCCACAGCAGCAGTGCTACAACTCCAAAATACAATGGAGTAGATAGTAATGCTTTGGGTTAGAGGTGGCTACAAAACTAATTATATAAACTCATTTACATTTAATTAGCAAGTAGCTTTTAAAAATATGCCTTATGGAGGTCAAGTGAATATACAGTAAACAGTATTTATTGTCACAAGAAGTACTTTACATTTTGCTAACATGTAATTTACTGCAACTACCGTTTTATAATCCCTATGTTTTCTAAACGTAATTTCAAAATGTGTTTCTTATGAAATTATAACTTTCTAATGATGTTACTCACTTTTACTTTTTTTAATTTTACTCATTGAAACACTTGAATTTGGACATCATGTTGCCTTGCATAAAGAAGGCACCAGGACCGGATCTGTCTGAATGGAGTTCGCATGTTATCTCTGTGGATGCTTGGGTTTTCTCCAGGTACTCCAATAAAAAAAAGACAGTTAGATTATACATAGGTATGTTTCTTTGTTTTATGTGTCTGTGTGTCGGCAAGACAGTGGATGAAACGGTTTTACAAATTAAGTCAGATACTATAATCAAATCGTTATTCAGTACTTAAGAAGTATTTTTACCAAGTAAGTTTTACTCTTGCTGGAGTTATTTTTCGCATGACTACTTTTTTACTTCTACTTGAGTAAAAATATACTGAAGTAATTCTAGACTTATTTGAGTGAAATTTTTGCTGAAGCTGAACTCTGCTGATGCATGAGACTAAATGGTATTCCCATCTGATTTGAGTTGTCTTTTTTTTCCATTGGACCACTACATGCATTTGTAGGAGTAGAAAATGGCTCTATGGAAGAAACAGGTGCACCTTATTAAAATGCTGAAGAAGTCCTTCAGCCCAGAAAGTTTTAGTTGAGATACTTAAATACTCTAAGCTATGCTGCATTTCTAAAAGTAGATCAGCAGATTTAGACAACTTTAAATCACAAATGAGAAAAATTACCAGAGTAATTTACAGGGAAATTTTTTTTGAGAATTTTCCTTAGACATTTTGACGAATAATAAAATAAAACATAAACACACACATTATGATAAATGATTTGCAGTAGCAAACCTTTAGGATTTTCTGAGAATGTCCCCGGCAGATCCAAAGCTAACAAAACTGAACAATTTTTATGTTCTCAATAAAAAAATGATGTACGATATAATTCAACTCTTTTGTTCCTTTTTGCAAACAAAATCACAGGGAATTGGTGGACGAGCAGGTATTCTAGATGCATACTTGCTCGTTGTAGCTAAAGCTGATAAGTGACCTTCAACAGATCCAGAAATGTCAAGAGGTGAACATGACATTGTCATGGAATTATTTTGACCTTTCCAACATGCGAGACAAAGGTGTCTGACAGATCTTTTATGTTACAATTCATTTTCAGGTTCACAGCCTGAAAACAGCAACACAGCTTGGTTCAAGAAATTCTGTTGCTGGAATGATGCAGTTTGGAGTGAAACAATAGGCCAGTCAACTCTACTTAATAATATATTGTATTTGTATACAATGTATTTGCTTTTCTAAACACTCGAGGACACTTTACAGAAATCAAGTAAAGTTACAAACAGAGCACTAGGTACAACAAACAAAATAATAAAAGCATAACACTTAGATACTCAGGATGTTGTCGGTCTGTTGCATTCAACCAAAAGAAAAAAAAAAACATTCACCATATTTGTGGTCATAATGTAGCCTAAACTATGAAGGGGTTTCAAGATTTAATGGTTCCGTATCAGGCTATCCCGACACCGATTGTTATAGTTTGGCCCATGTGTTTTTACATCAAGCTTCACCTGTACACACACAAAAAAAATCCAAAACGGCTTGGTCACTGTGGATTGTGAGCCAATCAGGACTGTCATGTTTATTCTACCTTTTAGGAGTGTTGCTGAACCCTCTGCAACATGCCAGCAGACTTTGCTTTGCTCTCCACTCAGACTAAAAAATTAAAAAGTAGGAAGTAGTGGTTGTTCAGGCATTGCAGTTGAATAACTCTCAGAACTCCAATAATGTTAAACCTCTTTTCTAGCTGCCAAGAGGTTCTGATGCTGGGAAGGATGTTCTTGAGACAAAGGCTTTGTAACAACGTTGGTGATTGGAGATCCACTTAAGATTCCATCATGGATTTTTATCCAGTCCATTAACAAGAGCAGACATATTTTGTTTTCTTTCTAGAAAACAAAATATGAAATATGAAATACTGAAATATTGACAGATTTTTGCTGCATTGCTTTTTCAATAAATTTCTTGCCTTTTTCCACGTCTTATGTTGTACCCAAGTTGTTCTAAATCTAAAATTCTTAGTAATCCTGTCATTTTTAGATTTCACTTGGCAGCTGATAAATGTCTGTTATGATAACATGTTCCACTAACAGAACATTTAATTGTGTGAGTGTTTTTGTAGGTTAAGATATTTACAATGTGCTCAAACACTGAGACATTTCACCACTATTGATTTTTCTTCATCAAGTGCTGTCAAAAGCTCTCCTACTAAGCTAGCATTTTGAGTAAGGCTGCTTTTTAATGTTTAACCACAAAAGTGCATTTCCTGTAAATATTTTCAGAAAACAAAGAGTTTATGGCTGAACTACAGAAGACTGAGACAGTGAAGACAGTGAACAACTGACCAAAAATCTGTTGAGTCTACATGTAAATCTCTATCAATCTTCCATGCGGTTTAATTAAGACATTTAGTTGACAAGTCTGTTGTCGATGCTCTAGGGATGACCTCCTACTCCTGTCCTGCATTTCCAGTACCTGTTTCTCTCAGCCTCAGCACAGAGCTGCAGAGACTGCCAACACCCCCATCTCTAATATACCTTCATCATGGACTTTTCAAGAAAAGTCTGTGATTCAACAGCGAGTTCTTTTCCCATGTGGCAGGTCTCACCAACCCTGCAAAGTTTCGCAGCTTGACTGAAAATCTTGTTAGTGCAGGACTCTTAACTCCTTATCTGTCCTAATCAGAGGATGTGAGAATAGAGAGCAACAAACGCAGCCAAGATCCCCCCTCTCTGATCATTACATCAGCTACTTGGTCTGCTAGCTGAATATTTATTAAATATCTGCTTTTGCATGCACAGACAGAACAGAGGAACACTGCAGCTGAGATGACCTTTGAGTTGTATGAAGCACTATTTGATATTTGAAAACTTTACTGGTACCTGATATCTGGGACTGTCAAGAAGCATTTATTATGATCACTACTTTGTCTGAAATTAATCTAAATATGCTAAGACATAAGTAAGACAAAAAGCTACACTACAAGAGCATATGCTATCTGTGCAGAACAAACTTGAACCAAAACAAAGTAAAATCTTTTGCACATTGTCCTCTATTACTCTTATCAGTAAATCTAATAATTACTGTAACTATTAGAGTAATTTAGTTGGACAAAAATTGCACAAAAGACATGTGTAAAGCTACATTTCTCATTGCTAAACATAAATGAGTTTGTTTTGAATCTTTTTATTCCAAAGATTTCTGTCAAACAGGCATATTTCATACTGACAAATAAAAACAGCTGCTGTCTATCATGATTGGTATGAGGAAGCCAATAGAACTTGTTCCAAGTTGAAAGACCTTAAACCTTCAACAGAATTTAATAAAAGATGTGAACAAATAAAAATTTCTGTGTCCAATTTTACATTTTTAAATTCAACATTGTTGTGGCTTGTATGGTCATTATGTACTGGGGGGAAAAAACAGCAAATTAACATGATGTATCTAAACTTGGTTTTATGAACAAATGCTGCTTCAAATGTTTCTTGTATGAAATTAATTAATTTTTGTCACTTTTTGCCATCATTTATTCTGCCAATTTATTTCAGTATTTTCCTTAATATACATATCCTGCTTAGTCAACTTTTCCAGGTTGTGTTATTTTCTAATTGCTTGCCAGATGGCCTTTGTTTCCTCTAAAATGTCAAGGAAATTTTAGTGAGCTGCTCTAACGATCTATCCTCAGTCACTCTCCCTGAAGATTCCTGCTCCGCAGTTCTTCAGCAGAAGCAGCACCTCCGATGACTCACAGAGCAGCAGACACCAGAGATTATTAATGTTTTTACAAAAATAGTTACACAGAAATAACAGCAGCAGCAGCAGCAGTAACCCATGGTTACAGTGACTACGTCACTTGGTGTCATTGATCTCTTCACAACTTCACCTCCCCTCCCACCAACCAGTCCTCCCCAAGTTCTAATTAATCAGAGGCAACAACACTGTTTCAGAATACTCTCCTGAGTTTTATTTATTAAACGGACGAAAATGCGTTTTAATTGCCATCTAGCACAAGAAATATGTCGTCCCCCCCCCCATTGTGAGATGTGCCATACTTGGGTCCTGGCTTATTTGAGAAATGTAACATAACCGGAACAGTTCAGCTCTTCAACTCTCTTTGATGATCTGCAGTAATAAGCGATAGGAGAGAAAAAGTTTTCGTTTTTCAAAGGACAGAAGCGTGGCTGTTATGAATCTCTTTCCTACAGGGTAATAAAGGTCTGCATCTAATGCCAAGGGCAGTCGAGAAGGCACGGAGACCATTACAGAGGAGCGTGCTAGCTCACAGCTCTGTCTGGGAGGCCAAAAACAGCTCAGTCCCCTCTCCCCCTACTCACTCACACACACACACACACACACACACGCCAACCTGCTTTTGACTTCAGACACAATTATCTTGACATGCTGCAGCCAATATTTCCTTAGTGGTACCAAGGGTGAAGACATGTTAGAAATGTCATCTTTTAAAAATACTTTTCTTCAGCCAATGAATGTGCAGCAAGGACACTCCCTGAAGCATTTCCTCTGGACTGCAGGAGCGAAAAGAATAGAAGCAAGGAGGGCAGACAGCAGGTCATGGACATCTCACTGTTGTCTGCAGCATAAATAAAACATGAACAAATTCTCATAAAGAATGTTAAGTTTCATTTATTTTTATCAATAAACAACTTTTAATGAGCAGCTTTTTCTTCTGGTTTTTGTGTTTGGTATCACAGGCGTATGATACCGATGCAGCACTGGACCATATGCTGGAACAAATGTGAAGTGATCTTACCATTGCTCTTTGGTAATAAATTACTGAAATGAAATGAGTTTGGGTCATCTAAATGGGAAATTACCGAATGTATACAGCTGAACAATGTGGCTTGACGAACAACAAACTCATTATTTTGGAATGGCTTTCAGAACCTTATAAAACAGAACATTTGTAGGCAAAGCTGTAAAGTTGTGCGCAAGCAAGAGGACTATTACACCTGAATTAGTTGTTCCACAGATAAAATAGAGAGCAGTTTAATCACAAATTGTCTGTGGTATACAAAGTGTTTTTTCAGTTTCTTTATTTTCAATAACTAAAATATATATCTTTGATTATCTCATCCCGTCACTTGCGCAATGTAAAACCACTCAATTATGCTATTTGTGAATAATTGTATTAATGTATGCCATGTATTACAGGGTATCATAATCTCTTGAACTGCCATGAATAGCCTTTACCTCTCAACGAAGGGTGGTGAACAAAACTGTTTTGATTAAAATGGGCCTCACTGTTCTTTCTAACCCAGTTACTTCAGTCAAGATCAGTCTTTAGTGTTTGTTATGACAGGTGGTTGTTCAGCTAGACAGCAAGATACCCTGTCAGTAAATGTTTCTAGATGGGACTGTGGGATAGAAAAAACAGCCTGGATGACAGGATATCTTCACAACAGAGCCAACTGTAGAGGTAAGATAGGCTTCACAGAGATAATTTAGGTTTTTAAAGTGGGTATTGTTTAAAACACTTATGAAAAGTCAATATCTTGCTGTGATGTTGTTGTAGCCAAGTTTTAAAAAACAGAAAAGATACACATACTGCAGATGTTACCATCAGAACACTGGAGTGGTGGTCAGCATCCCCAAGTCTTTGGTGTGAGTTATTGTGAGGAATAATCAGTTCCTGTGCAATTAAGTTTAAACAGAGCGCAAGAGTCTCTGCTGCTTGTCACTACAGTTTATTACATAACATTTAAAAAAACACATAAATCAGAACTTAAGCTTAATATCTGCATGTGCTTTCTGAAAGGACCAAGACAGATGACATTAAACATTAACATTAAACATACACCAAAAATGTCATGAAAAAAGATTAAAAGAAAAAAAGATTCAAGTCTCCAGACACCTTATTGTACCCAACAATGGATCGAAAACTCTACAAAAATGCTTGTTCTTGTAATTCAGATTGGATTCAGGACATGGTTCTGACTAGACCTTTCCAAAGTTGTACTTTTCTTCATTTGTTGAGTTTTGAGTAGTGGTTCTGAAAGGTGTTTTGTCAATATTGACTGGTATTTGGAACTATACATATCTTTCTCCAACTTGATTAAGGCCCCACTTCCAGTGGAAGAGGAAAACCCCAACAAAAGGCAAATTTTCACAAGTCGGTATTATTTAAGTCATTACTCACCCATTTTGTACATGCAAAATGTGTCTGACACAGCATTGACACTCACATCCAACCAGACTTTGTGTCCCTCATTCTTCCTCTTGGAAAAATAATGAGAGACACTAATAACCTTGCAGACCTGATGTAGGACTCGTTAGAGAAATTTCTTGCCCACTGTCTTTGCTTCAGGGTTGGCTAATAAGGCAAAAATGACAGAAAATGTCTCTGGTAAAGCGTTGAGTTCCTCTACCTCTGCCATTATAACACTGTTTGTTTGTCAGAGGTTGGCTCTACTTCAGCATGGGGGCAGAGCCGGCCTCGTGTCAATTTAACATGAGTTTTAATGTGATCACAGCCACAAAACCAGTAATAAGAGGATATACATACTTCCTCAATTTCCCTATGGGATTAATAAAGTTTAACCTAACCTAACCTAACCTTATGCAACTACATTATTTTGTTTTTATCTTTTTATGAAACAGGTTTTTTGGCTTTTTTTTTTTTTCACAATTGGCTCGTACAGTTTATAGATAACATTAAAGGAAGACAAAGTTCCTAAGTTATTTACCTTAAGCTAATTTTTTACATAACAAAGAACTGACTGTAGGGGAGTGTTAACTTTTCATACCCATTGGGTATTTTGTGACAGATTAAGTGAAACAGGTAATATTTTTTGCTTAATCAGTCATTATTCCTAGGAAGAAGAGAAAAAACAAAGATCTTACAGTTTTTAACCATCACTTTTATTGAAGCAGTGTGAGCATGAAAATTAAAAATTACATAATGGACTGTTGTGGAAATCTATGGAACTGTTAATTTTGATATATTGATTTAAATAGACCAACCATGTGACTGCTCCTGGTTAAATTTGCGTTTAAGATTTTTAAAATAAAAGCAAGGTACTTACAGTTAAATACCCTGGATTTGTATCTTCTTTGTTTTGTAAAATTGTGATCTCCTAGCACCTCAGAGATGAAGCTGCCTGTGGTTGATAGCACACATAATGTGCTGGATTCCTTTACAGTCGGGAAAAGCTCTCTGCTGACTCAGATATTAAACAAATTATGCAAATTCAGTGTCTTGAATTAAACAGCATGTATGAGTCACAACAGGTTCGCTCAAATTTGTAGAGCCAACAGATTTAACCAACTCATTATAATTCATTACTCGCTGCATGTGAGAAAAATGAGCCTGTCATTAGGTCTGTGTTGATCTGATGTCTGAACTGCTGGTGGGTAAACCTTATAAACCATCAATTTATGTCATAAACTGATGGTTCATAATGAAACGTAGGTTTATAGTTTAAAACATGTTACGGATTGTGCCTCCTCAATAACAAGCAATCTTCCTTCTAAAAATGTCCAAACAATTCACTGTGAGGACCTTTTTTGAGAAAATACATCAATTGCTTGCCATGTATCCAGCAGTAAAGATGAAGAACAATCTCACCTATTTAATGCATCTTCATCTTATATGTCTTTTTCTAACAAAAAAAAAACCAAACAATTTATATTTGGAATTTATCCAGTGAGGAAGAGGAAGTGTGGCTTGGAGACTTAATAAAATGGTGCCATACCCAGAGATTTAAAAGCTATCTGTTGTGACGCAAGACTGCTGTGATTCATCAGTTCTAAATTAATAGCTGTGAGTCATTATACTCCGAGCCACCAGAATAGCCTGCATTATGTAAGGGAGTCATGCAGTGACATTTTTCCACACAATAATTCAATATTTTACTTCTAAGGATCTAACTGCAGCAGTAATGTATCTGGCAAAACATTATTCAGAAAACACTGTCTTATCGACTTAAACTCTATAAATGTGCCTGCAGTTAGTTTTCCCAAAACTTACTGACTAAAAGGTCACATCAAGCTAATGGCATCAGATGTGGTCATTGGAAGGGAAGATAAAATACTGATATACATTTAGATGACTTCTGAAGTCAAATGTGCTCTGGAGAAATAAAACAAAACTAAAGCTAATAATTGTGAGTAGATTTTGAGCATTGTTTATGGAGAGTGGGTATCGGTTTATTTAATACCGCTGACTGCAGATGGCAGATGTTCTTTTCTTTTTTTCTTTTTTTTTACTAGCAGAGAGCGCATAACGAGGAAAACCACACTTCAGCAAAGCCTGTTCTCACCTGTAAAACTTTGCACTTAAAAACACCTGAGGTTGCCTCACTGATCTGGATGTTTACTGTGTGTTTGGGTGACCATGACATGAACTGTGCTGTGTCATCCCTCTGTTATAAATGCAGGGCCAAAAAGTCTTCAAACAGAAAGCCCTTCTTTTTGTGGGTGAGAAGGAATCTGTCCTCGTCAAACTCCCTTTTGCAGAGTGCAGAGGATTTTTGCAGCAAAAATTGTCACTATATTCTTCTTCTTTGTCACCAACAAGCAGCAAAAATGGAATATCTGAATTAAAACAGTTTTTATCTTTTAGTAGAGTGGATAGGAGCAGTCCTCCAGAGCGTGGTTACAAACATCATGTCATTATCCATACATATCTTGGTGTATTATTTAAAGCCCCTCTTTTTTTTTTTTATCAAAAATGTTTATTTTAAACTTACTTTACCCCTGTTAAGGAAATTGAAAAGGCTTGTGATTTATTTGGTTTCAAATCTTTAAGACTGTTTGTGGCTGTGAAATAAGTAGTGTGGAAAAGAGAATGTAGCATTTTGACTTGACTGAGTGGCAAAATAAGCCACTTTATTGTTTTCCACTCATTATACAAAGCAGCTTCCAAAAATGGAAACCCATCCATCTCTGTCCTTCATCCAGCTCCACCTATATATATTTTAAAGGCCGCACTTTCTCAAATCAAATTGACCACTCATCCACAAACACAAAGTTAACTTTATTTCAGACAAATAATGTCAACATCACTGATTATTTGTCAATAATGTAATATGAAGCAAACATGTCATATATCTGAACACAAAAATTGTCATTGTATACTTCAGCAGATTACTTCTTGCAAAAGAGCTAAATTTGACAATAATATCCAGCTGCAGCTGCATACAATGCAAACCACAGCCTGTTAATACAAAGCACAGCCACTTGTGCAAAAGGCAATTTTTCAATGCAAATAATGTGCATGGCCATCAAATAGAGTCAAAAATAAAAGATTATACATAAAATAGATATAAACAAGCTATTAAACAAATGAAGATAAAATCCAGTCTTAAAGAATGACGTAAAGAAATATCTCAAAAATAGCAAAAATATATTTTAAAAATAGTTTTATATATACATTAATAAACAGAGCATTTTCAGAGCAATGACTGTTTCAGATTGCATTTGTTCTTGTTCAGGAAGTCTATGCCTAACACTTAAAGTTTAAAATACAAAATAAAAAAACTATTTAATTTGAAATGTGCATTCATATATGTAAATAGCTTAACTTTTACAACATCTGATTGGGGCCAAATTACAGTTTTTTTATTGTTCCCTCTGCCAACCTAAGTAGATAAGATGAGAGATTTTGCTCATTTTCCTTAAACCCAGATCAACAATAATCATTCTCTTAGGGTATGATTATGGGTTGGAAGTAGGTTGGAAATTATGGTATTTCCAACATTAATTCTAATTAGGGAGAAGCAAAAGTTTCTTCATTTGAAGAAACATATAATTTTGTTATTGTAAACTTCATAAACCAGCTTGGGTTTGACAGGGGAAAAGGGGAACTAATAGCAGGGCAGAGATGATCAATGCCTTATTGGGAAACAGATTGTTGAACAACTTAAACTTTTCAAAGAAAAGGTTGTGCAGGCAATGGACGTAGGAGGACCGTTGAGCAACCCTGGGTCAGTAGAACAGACATCAGGACATAATGTATGTAAGACAGTGATGGATATGAGATCATCTGTCCAAGCAGACAGCCAATGAAGCAAGCACAGCAACAGTGCTAACCAATGCAAATGCACCAAAAGGGTGGATAAATCCTATTAAAGGTGTAAGCAAACAAGGAGCCTTTGGTTGGATTCTCCAGGCAGCTTCGAGCCAAGATCGAGATGGACAAAGAACTCTGCAGCTGAAGAAGAGCAGGGGCCACAGAGCCAAAGACTGTCCTGTGCATGGAGACCAATCCGTCAGCACCGCAACATGTGGCTTCAAATCGCACTTCTCTCATCAGCTGGGTTCAGACCCCAAAGACAAAGATGAAGATAAAGGCAAAGACCAAGGCAAAGATGAAGACCACAGGCAAAGACAAAGACAAAGAAAGCTCATCAGACCTACAGAGATCCCTGCCTTCAACAATCAACCTCCTCTTCCTGCTGCAACACCTTCTTCATCATCAGACCAGTTCTGGGGTTCGAAACGCCATTCTCCGTCCGTCTCTTTCAAAGGTTCCCTTTTTCCTTCTCAGTGTCACTGCTAGGGAAAGATAGGCTAGATGATTGATTTTACTTATTTGATTATTTCTGCTACTGAATTAAGCTGTACTGACCCTTACAAAATTGCTTTACTAATAAAATATTTAGCATAAAGAAAATCTAAAAGATGTTGTGGACATTCAATTAATGAGTCACCTCAAAGTTTTTTGATGGTCGTAAAATAGCTATGATGTTTGATTCTGGGGAAGAAAAAGTAGAAAATGTTTTATGGTTTGCTTTTAGCCAAAAATATGTAAAACAACATCCTTGGGACTCGCCCGAGTCACTACAACCAACCTGGTTCAGTAACAAGTGCACATTGTAATAAAGAGAAAGAGCGACCGTTAACAGGTGTGAAGCTAGTTGACTGCAGGCTGCTCAGTCTGGCTAATTCACAGGGGGAAGAAGGGTGGGACATCTGGATGGAGGTCGTCAGAAACCAGGCGAGTCTTTCTCCAAACCAGCTTAAACAGAGTTTACTTCAGTTCTGGACAGGGTAAATCCCAGCAGATTTAGGAAACTCATTTCATCCGTTAGACGGAGAGCTGGTAGCACATCTCCCCTCTCAGAAGAGGAAGTAGAGAGTGAAGGGGGGGGGGTTGGGCAACGACATGTCTTATATAACACAACACATTAAGTAGAGTTTCTTTCAATCGTGAAAAACAAGACATTTTTTATTTTTTATTTCTATTTTCTGTGTAGTTAAATAATATTTTTACAGTATTAACATTATGGTTTTAGTGAACCATAATGATTTTGAATTGAATGTTGTCCAATTCAAAATCAACATAAATTAAGGAGGCGTGTCTTGTAGTTGCTGCAGCTGCAACTAGACCTTTCTCGCATGTAGCTGCAGTAGAATATACTTCTACAGAGGACACACCCACATGTCTGCCAAACATTTTACTAGCGCACTGGTGCAGAAAGGAGTGTTTACAATCCATTTTACGATTTTCAAGAATCACTTTTCAAGTGCTTCCTAAAAGTGGCTCTAAAGTATATTTGTTCTGTTAATATACAATAAATATATCTGGCAGGCATTATTAGCAGGTTTTTTTTTCTTTTGAAAGTGCCTTGGGATGGTGTTTGGTGCTGCAAAAAAAAAAACTAAGCTAAATTGAAAATAAACATTGTTCTTAATCCTGCTTCCTGTAAACCAGTTTAGTGGTACTCTAAAACAAACCTGTCCTTGGAGAATGGTCTTTGGTCCTGATTATTTTTTTTATATTTGTCTTTTTACTTTTTGTACTTTGTGCTTCATTCACCTTGAACACAGCTTCAGCAGCTGTGTTCCCTTTTCACCCTTAGGAACTACGTACATTTACCAGTCTGCTCATCTGTCTGTCTGTCCAACACTACCATCCACCTATCAGCCTATTGTATGTGCGCCAATATCTCCTACAGGCGTTCAGGGACAAACTAATCTGATGGAAAGACTAAGCTGTGATTTCTGGCTCTGCACAAGAACATGTCTCACTTGAGCGGTGATGTGGTTTTATGGCTCCCATGGCACAGAGGAAAACATTTAAAAGGCAAGGCTGAAATGAGCTTAGCACACTTTATTACCCCTCTGCAAACAACTCAAGTGTCAAGGAGCACATTTTTGATTCGGTAATGTTCACAGGCACACTGGAGGATAGGAGCAATTAGCCCTGAGAAGCACACATTGGTGGTACATAACTAAATGCAAAGGTTTAATTCAAGTGAAAGGGGGAGAAGAACAGTACTTTGAGGTACTAAATTAAAACTCAGATATCATTACTATACACCCCTCATTTATGTTAAACTTATCATACATATGGCCTCAGAATATGATGCTAACATATGAATATTTGTGAATATACGAAAGTGGCTGAAATGAAGCTATTCTGCAAAGAATAACAGGCCAAATTTCCTCCCTAGCAATATAAAACGCTAATTACTATAATTTATGTTTTTGAACTGGTGTTTGGTTATGATGGCTACAAAAACAGAATAAAAGTTTTTATGTCAATGAATTTATTGAAGTATATGGAACGTGTTCTTTCTGACACATTTTATAGCAACTCATCTGGATACAGTCTGTGTCAGTGCAGGAGAGTTATTATGCAAATAAAGTTCTAGTAAGACTATTTCTGTGTTCCTGCGGAGAAAGGTAATGAAAGCAGTTATGAACAGCTGGGTGTGCTTGGGTCAATACATTATTATGGCCTTGCTTCTGCGTTGGTTGGGTGATATAAACATGCCAGCAGTCATTACAAACACAAGACTGATCAAGGCTCTGAGAGTGTTTGCCCCTGCTGAGCAGTAGGAGTTCTGTTTTTATCATCTAAATCTGAGTTGTCAAACCAGATTCCCGGCAACAGTGACCTGAATATGTCACTGTGCAGATGATAAGTAATCATCTCAATAATCTTACTCCAAAGTTAGGTCAATAATAATGCTTTTCAAAGATAACTTTTGAAATCCACCGTGGTAATTCCAAGTAGGGCACGTTCACCTGCGCCAACAAGGACAGTGCCCCGCTGACTCTGTGGTGATTTGTCAAAGCAAGTGGAGTTTCAGCTGTGAGACAAATACCACTTCTTCAGTCATCACCACATCCAAGGAGCAACACATTGTCAAAGGGATTGCAGTTTACATAGTTCTTCTTCAGTGCAAGCCATGTTTATTTAAAGGAAACGTACTGACACAAATTCTATTCCGAGTGTCCTTGTTATGATCAAAACCCAAAACCTTCACACAATTCAAAAAGACAGAATGGATTTTCCTATGGGTGAAAAATGAGCCATGATCTTCAAAAATTACTTTCATCCTGGCTTATGGAGACGGTGGATGTACAGATCGCGCGTGTGGGCGTGTGTGCGTGTGTGCGTGTGTGTGTGTGTGTGTGTGTGTGTGTGTCAGAGCCTTGAAGCTGTCACTGATTTCACACTGGAAGAGACCTGAGAAAAAGCTATAGCAGCACATGGGCATTCAGGCGTTAAAGTTCATTAAAGGTGTTTTTTTGTATAAGATTTCTCTTTTTTTTCTTTTAAACATATACATTTTGGATTTTAATAACAGTATGCATGGTTTTATAATAAAAACAAGTTTTTACTTGCTTCTAAAACAATAGTTGACCATCTGTAATAGATTCTACATAAAATAAGTTTCAAAAACTTGATGAATCATATCCATTAAAAACATCCTTGGTTTTGTGACGCAGTTAACCTAACTGTCAAAGAAATAACTTTTCCTATATATGAATATGCAATATACATTCATAATCATTGACCTTGCTATTTATTTTATGGAGTCAAAGCACATTAAGGTTAACAGTTTTATTTAAATTCCAGGCAACACCAATGAAAACAAATTGCTGTCCTTATGATTGTCAGCCTTTGACAAACAGTTTATTGTTATAAGGCTGTTAATGGTGGTCTGCAACACTTGCATGGTCAGTTTTAATAACATTCTCATTTTATTTACTTCCTCCAGAAATGATTTCTTTGACAATGATTGAGTTTCAAGGTGAATCTTCACAGGTGTACTATTCCACCTCCTAAATCCCAGAAATATAGGAGCCATACCCCTGAACTAATAAAGTACAAGCCTGCATAAAACAAGACCTACTATTTTTCCCTTTAAGGTAACCTTCTGTCAGTTTTTGCTTTGAGTATTTAGAACATGTTCTTCCAGCAAAGAGTTGAGTTATTCACCTTGCATCTGTGGCCTGATGCTTGAGGGTAAAAACCATAAACAGAAAACACGAGTCAGGAGTTTGTAAAATGTTGCAGCACTTTTCCGAGGCTTTGAGATGAGTCCAGCAGTTCGGTTCAACACAAGGCAACAAACATACATGACACATAGATTGAGGCAAACAAGCAGAGTATGACGTTAACAACTGTTAGACACATAAAAATCAATCAAACTTATAGTTTTAAAGAGAATACAAATAGATTTATACCAGTTTAGGTTTCAAAGTTGAAACTTTAGCATTCATCATGTAAATCATCCCATTATTTTTTAAATATCTAAGTTAAAACATTTTGCAGCTAGAATCTTCGCTTTTCTCTGATCTTTGCTCAATCTGAGTTTTTTTTTCCCCAGAGAAAAGTCAGACTAGATGAAAATGCTTCATAATCCTTGTCAGGATTTTCAAATTCATCATAGTTTACTAAAGCCAACAAATCGTCTTTAAAGTCAAAGCCTCATGTCAGTCCCAGTTATTCACTACGATTCCTGCAGTGGGGCAGTCATGGCTCAGATGTTCAACAACTTTGTCGTTAGCTTTGTGTGAATGTGTTTTTTGAAATTCTAGAAAATGTTAAATGTTTATCGTGCATTTTTTTTATATAAGAATTTTACTATTGTTAAAATCTCTTCTAAGTATCAGCTATATCCTCAGGTCCACCTCATGAGGACGAGGACCACAAGCTGGGGCTCAGTGTGCTGGAAATACTCTAACTTAACACGTTTCTAATAACACAACAGAAGTCTTAAATACATCTAAAAAATCCCTTAATTGCTGTCGTTTTACATCAGTTATGATCTGTTCTTTTTGTATTTGTCTGATGATGCTTACATGAACGTCAAATAAAAATATTTTTTACTGAGCTGAATATGTTTACTTTTTACGTGGTGTAATGTGATTTATTAATGTAATTAGTGGCAGTTCATACAATTAAATGAGCTTGTTTCCACAAATTTAGATTTCACCTTGAGTTCTGATTACAATATTTCCACATGCTCAGTGATTTCTATTCAGCGCAGATTAGGAATCTGGAGGGACTTAAAATCTGTTTTCCCCCCTCCTTCATAAAAAGCTGTTTGCCAGTTAAGTGGAAAATGATGATCATTAGAAGTAATCAAGATGGGTTTCTTTGCCTGTTGCAGATAAGTTAAGAAGCTTTAATTACAGCTCCAGGCACAAGGGCTTTTCTACCGAGATTATATAGTATAGAAGGGGATATTTTAAACAAGATTTTTAATGCAGAAATCATCAGGAACCCATTTGAATTTTTTAGACATGCTTCTATATTAAAGAGGACTTTAGAAACAGATTACACTCTCAGTGGTAAAGTCTGCTTATGAGGAGTGCTTTCAGTCTATTTTATCATTTTATTTGCAATGTTACTGTCTAAACATGTTATTGCTGCTGCTTTTCACAGAGCATATGAGATACCAAGATGTTGCTGTTGATAAGCTTCCTGCTGACAGAATCTCATACTTCAAACTGACCTCATTGCAATGATTGGGCCAGGGTGCAAATACACTCTGGAAAACAATATCTTCTCTTCTTGTAGTTTGTCATCAGCTTGACAGAATTGGTGTACACCTGAAACATTATGAAAGAAGAAAGAATAATAGCTATAATTGAAGAGCATTTCTCTGACAAGCAGTCACAGATGACTTCAGCAATTTCTGGGCTCTGCAGGTCAGATGTAACAGAGCATCACTGAGCATACTGGCAGAATAGATTTGTCACATTTTCCACATGCAGTAATATTGTGACTTTTTTTTTTTCAAGTAGTTTATTTGAAATCCAATGTAATCCAGTTTTGTGATTCTGAGTATTTAAAATCTGTGAATACAATTGCTGTGCTGGGAGAAATCATGGATCAGTGGGTAGAGTATTGTCCTAAATCAGGAAAGGTTGTTTCCAGCCTTCATTTGTTATGGAGGCTTTATGGACAGAAACAGATAATGTGAATGATATGAGACATCACCCATGTCTGACTGCAGGTGAAAAAAATACTGCACAGAACTTCCCGAAATTATTCTCACCACATCACGTTTTGCACATTTTCCTCACTGTTTACCTCATTCTTATTGCAAATTGCATTAAATGAATTTATTTTCTCCAAATCCTACCCCATGTCAAAAAAACATTTTGGAGATTTTTATTAATTTATTAGAAATAGAAAATAAAAAAATACATCACATTTATATAAGGATTCACAGCCTTTCACATGATGCTCAAAAGTAATCTGTTTCCATTGGTCATCTTTGAGATGTTTCCACAACTTAAATGGAGTCCAGCTGCGGTAAATTCAGTTGATTGGACTTGGTTTGGAAAGGCACACACCTGAAGGACTCTCCAACCACAAGGAAACAAAATTCTCCAGTCGGATGATGAAAGATTTCACTCTTCAGTGTGCCAGGCATCAGGTTTGGAGGAAACCCTCACCAGTCTTATATCATTCCTACAGTGAAGGATGGTGGTGGCATCTCCATGCTAGCCAGGTAAGACAGAAAGACAAATGCAGCAATGAACAGATACATCCTGAAAGAAAACCTGCTCTAGAGCGTTCTTGATCTCAAACTAGGGAGACGGTTAATTTTTCAGCAGGACAACAGCTCAAAGCACATGGCCAAGATCTCGAAAGACTGACCTCCGAACCCCTGAATATCCTGGAGAGGCCAAAAAATTGAAAAAGTGAAGCACTTTCTGTACACTTTCCAGATTCACAGTACAGAAGTTGGAATTATTATTAATGAAAAACTGAAAAGACAGAAACACTTAAATACTAAATATAGTTTCATGGACCCCCATTTATCATTTATTGCCTTTCTAATGTTCTCATCTGGTTTGCATTTTCTTGTTGACACAGCATTGGTTTTAGAAGTGTGTGCCACATCTAAAACACTTACCGCTCACACACTACAGTTCTGGCAACAGGAAAAAGCTTGGATGTGAAGTAAATCATTTTTGAAGTCCAGACACTTATGTTAACCAAGATATTTGTCAGCTGGATGAATGGTTGTTCAGCATCAGCTGTCCAAGTTGCATAGTCATATGCAGCCACTGGTCATAAAGCACAGCAGATAGTCATGGTACCTTTTCAGCCAGGAATCCTTGTTCAACAGGATTTTATCTTACCAGAGACTTACAAAATGCATTTCCTTGCTGATTGGAAACAGCAATGCCTGTAATCATGTTAGCATAATTCTTTAGTTAAAGTATAAAATCTTAATTTTAGCTGTGCTAAGGAATTAATATACTCCAAATATGCGTTGTTTTTTAATTTTATTCAAAAGAGTCTTGTATATTAGAGTTTTTTGGATCAATGCTTTCAAGTCATTCACTAATCCATCCTATTCTACTGTAATTTTTATTTTATTTTTTTATTTAGGAGAATGATGATATTACAACTCATAACACAGCTTTGTCAATTAACCTCTGGATTACTTCAACAGTGACTTCTTTAGCGGGAGGCTTCTAGTTAAATTGCCTTACAGATTGCTTATAATTTCCCTCATTTATTATAACAACAGGCTAGAGCCAGAAAGACGTGCAGAAAAAAAGTGGTACGCTTGCAAACAGACAATGACTCTAAAAATTCAGTAAAAGTAGCTACAAAAAATTTCTCACTTGGAATAACCAAAATATTGACCTGAGTGATACAGCTTAAATAAAAATGTTGCCATAAGAAAATATATGTGGTTTATTGTCTGTGAGAAAAAAAGGTTGTATCTAATTATAAAGCACATGGAAATGGTTTGAACTTAAGAAATATTAAAGCTTTTAAAAGAACCACAGCCACCTAAATCAGATGTTTGCAGAGACCGCCACTGTTTTGTAAGCTCCAAGATTTCTCTGGCACCGTTTATCTTGTTCACTTCCTCTTTAAGCCTTTAGATTCAGCTGTAGTTCTCCATGTAATGAATGTTTTCAGCCTTCCAAATTCAAGAGGGACAGTTTGAGCAATCTGAAAGCCTGCCAAAGTAATCCCTTTACATAAGGTAATGGGATATCTGACCCCCCTGTAATTACAAGCCTATCTCCAAGTCATCATGCTTAGCATAAATAAATAAATATAGAATTTCAACATACTTTTACTGTAAGCCTATTCAAATCAGATTTAGTAGGTTAAGACAGTGTTGCTGAATTGGTTGTTTTATATGATCCTTCCTTAGCTTTAGAAAGACTAAGAAAGTGTTCTGCCATTTTTACTGATTTGTCACATTATGATTTAAAAATAACTTATAGAAATAGGTTATCTACCTAGAAGAAAAGTACCACCATAGTAAACACATTTCAATGGGCAACAATTTAATAAAGTTGTTGCATTGAGTTTCTTTTGTATTACTTCATTTCTTTATCAGAGGCGAGTTTTAGGGATGCAGTTAAATGAAAATTATTCACGCCCTTGCAGATTGAGATTTAAAATACTTTTATCCAACCAGGGAAACAGCTAAGATGGTTGCTGCATATTTTACAGCTCTCATGATTGATGTGAAAATCATGGAAAGAAGACTCACAATGTCCCAAACTGATCTGATTCTACAGACTTAGCATATTTTGACAATTTTTGAGCAAAGATCCAACTTCTTATTTGATTGCAGGAAGAAGCACAATAAAAAACAAAGTAATATTCCACAAATAAAAAAATAAAACAACATGCATTGCACTTCTCTTCAGCCCCTCTGAGGGAAAATGTTGTATTACCATTTTTCATGGCAGATTTAGCTGTAGGTCTTCTGAGGTTTGTTTCCAGCACAGTCTCACACTGAGATCCAGGAACTGCTGCCCAATTTTCATAGCAAGATAACTCAAACTAAGACAAAATGGATAGAAAGGATCTGTGAATGCCTACTTTTAAGTACTTTTGATCTAAACGATTCCATTATGGATCTGCCTGTAATTTTGTGGTTGCCCTGATGCAAAGTGAACTTCCACTCATAGTCTCAAATGTTTTGTAGCTTTTAAGAAGCTTTCTTCTTGAACTGCCTTGTATTTGGCTCCATCTTTTAACTGTGACCAGCTTCCTTTTTCCTGCTGAACATGATGCTGCCACCACCATGTTTCACACAAAGAGTTTTGGGTTTTCATTATCTGTAAACCATAATCATCAAAATTATAAGGAAAAAATTTCTGCAATATTTCACTTGATCTGTAACCAGTGGAAAAATATTTACCTTTTTTTTCCACCCTATTCTAATCTTTTGAGCTGTACTTGTAATGTTATCACATTACCAATTTCAAATATATTCACTCTGTGTTAAGTATTGGTAGGAAGGGCAGCAATATTTATGTGTTAATTGCTTATAAAACAAGAATTTAGTAATGATAACGGTTTCTAATTTGGTTTGTTTTAGGGCTGGTGTGTGTTGTGCATGTGCCTGGACGTATTCCTGGAGGTTTTTGTTCAGGCCTGTGATTCGTCACCTCATCAAGCTGACTGATATTTCCCTGGCCCCCATTCTGCTTTCTGCCAGATTGTTTTTGTCACTATTTGGATGAGGAGACATGTGGTGATATTCTGGTAATGCTAGTGTTGCCTTGTTGAATTTCCTCCTTAATTAGTGTCCATCTTTTTTCTGTGCCTTCTGGAAATGCTGAATTGTCTGCTACCTGCCAGTCTGCCACAGACAAGCTGCCTGCATGTCTCCCTTGCTCCATTCACTACTTACCTGAAACACATGGATCTCCACACCTGGACACTTCCATTACTTGTGAGAGAGAAAAATACGACTCCAGCTGATATTGTTAGCCATGAGGAAAAGTGCATTTTAGAATTAGTCTATAAGTCTAGGTGCTTGTGTATGTGTGCTCCATTTTGTTTCCTAAACAACTTCCTTTGATTCATAGGTTTCAAAAAATGCTTCTTTAAGCAACTTCTCTATCAGCATTGAATTATTGTGACATTTTTAAATGTACGCTTCAGCTGGAACTCTTGTGCTTGAACCCTGCATCTCAGTCTCTACTGGAATTTATCACTGGTGACAGCTATAGTGTATGCTGAGGCTGGTTTGTCCTCCTTCTTTCTAAGGTAGGAATGCTAATGTGCAGATTTGAAGTCATGTTGTCATCCGATATTAACAACATCCAACAATACCCAAGTTGGATATTGTTGGTGCTGATGTACTATTTGACTTGCAGTGCATCAGAATGGTTCATGTTAAGTCATGAACCATGACTTAATATAACCACAAACATTAGTGTACATTATGCAAGTTTTATGTAACGGATACAACAGAAAGCGGTGCATAATTATGAAATTTATTTTCCACATTTTTCTTTAGAAATAAAACTCAGAGGAGAATGTTTTATATTTGTGTTTATCCCTATTTACTCTGATACCCCAAAGTCAAATTATAATTATAAATGTGTATTATTTATTGAATTACAAAGCCACCTAGAGAATAGAGTCAACATGTACAATTTTTATCCCAGCTTAAATATATGTCTTTTGTTAATCCCTCAGAAGTTTGTTGAAGAAGAAGAAGTAGTGAGGAAACAGCATCCAATTTAATATAACAAGCTTTTAAAAGCTTGTTATATTAACAACAAGCTTTCTGCCAGATTGTTTTGTCACCTATAAGACATTGCTGTCCACTTAAAGTGACAGGCCAGGCCAGGGGAGCATTAATCACAGAAGTATGCAAAACACTGTTTGTGGCAACAAACTAACCACCCCTTGCCATGGTGAAACATGATGCTGGCAGTCGTACGGAGTTGGGATGTTTTTCTGCAGCAGAAAAAGGGAAAGTTGCCTCACTAGAACACTGCAAGAAGGTAACTGTTGAAGCAAAAAAGAAAGAAATGAAGAATGACTCAAGGTTTTTCCACATCCGTTTATTTACTGGACCTGTTCAATCCTGTACAGGGTTATAGTATTTCTGCAAAGCTCCTTATATACATGTAACTTTTTAAATATTAACACTAAGTTTCTGATGTAATATCTGAGAAATCTTCATTGTTTTGAGATGAAAATACAATACTCTAAAAAGAGTCTGAAACAATGACTGACACACAATAGAGGTCAGGACCCCCTGCTTCTAATTTCACGAGGTATATCCTTCATTAGAATAAAAATGAATAAGAATCTTCAGAAATGAGTTCCATAACAAATACCTCACATCTTACCGTCTTTTTAATTATTGTTGACATGTTTGCAGTGAACAACAGCAGTTTGTTTTGTTCCAGCTGAATTAACCATACATGAACTGGAATAGTTCAAAGAAACTCAGAGTTTACAAAAATCCGACATATTTGCGTTTTTGGGTTGTGCCCTGTGTAAGTGCTTAGGTACATAATTTTAGGTGCATCTAAATGCTCAGAAGAATTCTGGTAAAAAAGTGAGGAAATGAATTAACTAAAATTGCGGGCAAATAACTGAACACTCATCAGCTCCAATGACAGACATCATCTGGTTCTTTTAACCAAATGAACATGCCTTAAATTGATCATTGCCCTTCATACAAATCAAATTATTAAAAGCATAACCAAAGCAGGAGCAAAATAATACAAACAATGTCACAGATGAAATAAACACAAAGGTTTGTTGTTGCTAAGAGACAGTGAAGAAGGGCCTTAACATTCAGCAGTCTGGACCACAGCACAGTTGAGCAGGCAGTGCAGGGTGAGTTCATTTGAATAAATGAACAGTAGATTTGGTGATAGATAAGGAAGTTCATGGAACACAAAAAATATATATTTTTCAGTTTAATAGAACACAAATGGATGCGTGACAAAACTTTACATCCCCACTACAAAACTTTGTTTTGTGGTGTTAGCATTAGTGGATGATGATGATGATGGATGAGGCACTCAAAATGTATTCTAGCCATTCTTCTGTTTTACTAGCTAAAATTATGGCCTTCAGGAAGTTTGGAAATGGGTTGTTTTTCCAATGATCTGAAGGGCTTGGTGTCACAGTGCCATAGGGTACAAATGTATTGTTCCTTGTCTGTTTACACCTGTTGAAGTTTTTCACATTTTGCTGAAATACAACCACAGACAGCAATGTGGTTTCTGGGGGGATTTAATTGCGTAAACCAAAGTAGTGCATAACTGCACTGGAGAGAATGATTGATAATTGTCAAATATTTTTACAAATAAAGTTAAAAATACAGTGGACTGGTTTATATCAACTTGTATTCCTTCTTGATTTGCAAAACTTTTTTTTTTTTTTTCTTGTGATGGTTTCTATAGAAATATGCAAAAGTAGCTCTGTCTCCATTACTTGCAGCAAGAAGGTCCTGGGTTCGATTCCCGGCCTGGGGTTTTTCTACATGGAGTTTGCATGTTCTCCCTGTGCATGCGTGGATTCTCTCCGGGTACTCCGGCTTCCTCCCACGGTCCAAAAGCATGACTGTCAGGTTAACTGGTCTCTCTTAATTCTCCCTAGGTGCATGTGTGTGCATCGTTGTTTGTCCTGTCTTTTTCTGTGTTGCCCTGCAACAGACTGGCGACCCGTCCAGGGTGTACCCCACCTCTCGCCCGGAACATTAGCTGGAGACAGACACCAGCACCTCCCGACCCCATTAGGGACAAGGGTGTAAAGAAAATGAATGAATGGATGGATGGATTTTTGAAATGTCAGTCAAGCATATGGTCAATGGAAATGCAGCTAGTGGTTATTGAAACAACTAGATTTTTTACAGCACAAGTAAATTTGGTATTTAGAAAGCTTTGAAACTTTATGTATACACTAGACAACAGAAACTTAACAGTTTAAACAAGATTTTTTTTCATCACAAGAAGCACTGGAGACAAAATAGCTGTGACATGAAACAAGCTAAAATCAAAAACAGACCTTCCATTCATTTATACACCTGACAATGTTTTTGCATTGTTAGGTAATGCTTTGCTCACATGCTGCAGAACCTGTCAACACAACCAACCCCATTAAATGAGGAGGCTGCAGGGAGGCTGTGGTGCAGACTTCTTACCGAGTGGATTAGTGAACGCCTTGGTTAGGTTGTCTCCTGAGGGCGCTTACATTTACACCATCTGAGTCACAGTGACTTCATTGTCAAGGTCAAGCAAATGAGTCAGGTGGGATGGCTCACTGCCGGGAGAATAGGCACAACTGGCCTCCATCCGTCATGGCGTGCTCCAGCTTAACTGTGTTGACTTAATGCCACTGAGCCATTGTGGCTCAGCGGTTAGTGCTGCCTTGTCACAGCAAGAAGGACACGGGTTTCATTTAGCCTCATCGCGGCATTTTTACAATCTCACGTTGCTGGCACGGACTTCACCCAGCTGCTCCAGCTGCTTCTCTAATGTACAAGGCCTGCTCTGACAAAGAAGAATAAAGGAGGAAAAAGTAAACGTCTTTAATAATGTTTCGTTTGAGGATCATGTAGAACATTTTTACCGTGTTAAATTGTAACCTATATACATGGATGCGAGTTCATTATCTTTTTTAGCATTTATTTGTGCTTATCTGACAGAATTGGACAAGATGCCTCACAAGCTGTTTGCTGGCAATTAAGAATATAAAAGCTAATACTTCAATGTTGCTATGATTACAGCTATATCAGCACTGATATCTAGGGAAAATAAGATGCTTACTGTGTGAGAAACAGTCCTTCCCAATCTTCCATATCCAGCACAATAGTGGAGATAAGCCAGCACAGCCCTAATTAGTCCAACAGAAGAAATTTTAAAGGCTGAATCTCACCCAGGAGCTGCATAAATGCATAACAATCCACAACAGAGAGGAAAAAACATGGAAATATTCCTCCTTTGTAATCAGCATTAAGCTGAAGCACTCATCTACAGGAGCGTCACACCATGAGAGAACCTTTCCAAGATAAGCTGGATACACCTATTCAATTTGCTGATTAAAGTCATATCAGAGAGTGCTCCTGTCAGCTGAGCTTCAGTGAAAAGACATAGCTCAAGAGTCTGGGGAATCTCTTTGAAGATGACTCCGTTTCACCACACACCACAGAGGGCTTAATGCTCCACACAGACATCGAAAGGAAAAATTTAATTCTCCCATATCAACCCTAAAATGTTTTCATTTCAAAATGAGGCTGATCACTTTCAAGTGTGATGAAGATAAGCCTCCTTCAGTGTCAGGCAGCAAAAGGAGGTTGTTTTCCATCTCTGTAAGAATCCTGTAAGGGTCTTCACAAAAACACAAGTCATCGGTTTCTAGGTTCTCTTGTTCATCCACAACAAGCTGCCAACCTACAGTTTTAAAAAAAACTCTCCAATAACAAACATTCTTTTAACAACATTGTGAATGTGAATAAATGTTTTGCATAAACTGAATGCCACAACTTTTTTTGAGGATTGTGTTAGCTTATTGTACAGTTGCTTTATAACACATTATGACAGGAGTCCCCAAACTTTTCCCCCCAAACGGCAATAGATTTTGGACAGGAACCTCTTTTGTAAACCTACAAACAATGTTACAAAATATGTAAAAATAAAGAATTACATTAAATGTTTTCTCACTTTTATTTACTATTCAATCGTTATTATATTCATTTAGTATAAATGCTGCCTCATACCTTCTGATTTTAGTTGTCAACAACTTCTATAGGGGAAAGTTAAACTTACTGTGTGAGAAACAGTGCTCCCCAATCTTTAATCAATCAAAGTTTAAGCAAGAAATATATTATGAATTTATTAATATGATGCTGAATATATAACCAGATTAAATTTTTATAAAATGTGCATCAAACAGTTGATAAGAACAATCGTTACTTGGTCCTTTTTGTCTGCAGCTACAGCTATCATGGCACTGGGCATGGGGTGGTAACTTCATTTGACAGACCACAAAAAAAGCAAACATATTTGAAATGCTGGTTTCCAACAGGAGTATCCCATTTCACTTGCTTTTTTTATCTACAACTATTTGAGGTCAAATATAATATCTCAGAGTAGGGTAAGCATTAGATACGGAAGGCACTTGGAAATGGAATCTGGTGACTGAAAAAGGTTCTGACAAATTGTCAGTATATGATACCATCAACTTGACATCAGGCTTTATATACTACTTACTGTATATGTCATCACTTACTAATGGCCCGTGGCTTTATAAAATCACCTAGAAGGACACCGATGAGTAGTGCTCAGCTGCAGCTGATAAATGCACTCTCATCCTTTAGGTGTCAAGATTGGCCTGGTTCCAGAAGCACTATTACCTTAACATTCAGCACCTTGTTTATCATCTGAGGCGTGATAATTAAAACCCTGCTGCTGTCATATTATTCATTTGTTTTTATACTTTTCTTTTTCTTTCCTTTTGTTGACTTTAGAGGTAATGGTTTTGCAATCAGTATATGTATACTGTTTTGTTTTGTTTTTGTTTTTATTAGGGATGGTATTCCAAACAAGCCTTCCTTTAATGGAGAAATTTTTTCCAGTTCAAATGTGATTCTGTACTGAGATACTTTACAGTTGATGTTAACAGAGCTCCCAGGTATTATGTTGTTTTTGTATTTGGAGGAAACCATAGAGTAAATTAGGTGCTCATTTATTGAAACATTTAAGACAAATTTTCTAGAAAAAATATTAAAGATATTGAAACTCAGTAGGTTATGTGATATCTACAAATCAGCTTCTTATCCATAATTTTAAGTGAGTTATTTTACAGTGAAACAACATGTTTTGTCATAGAAATAGATGCTTGTTACAGATTTTCAGACAGCATAGAATATGAAAAAGAATAAATAAGCATACATTGTAAAGCTGTATGGTCTCTGTAAATCCTACTACTAAAATTAATAGGATTTTAGTAATCCTACTAATCACTAAAATCAAAGAATACTCTAAACCAGTGATCCCCAATCCCCGGGCCGCGGACAGGTACCGGTCCATGGACCAATTGGTACCGGGCCGCGCAAGAAACAATAACATATTTCCGTTTTATCTATTATTTGAGTCTGGAGGATCTTTTATTTTGAAAATCCTTTAACCGGATTCTCTCGGTTACGTCTTGCGTGCCAACATTGAGCCACAAGCAGCAAAATGTGTAAGAAACAGATCAGATGTCTGGAAAGTTTCTTTGCGAAAGGGAAAAGGCCCAGAGAAGAGACAGGGGAATGGATTTATCCCGGACCGGAAGGTGACTCCCACATTCCAAGCCAGCGCTGCATAATATGCGGCGACCGGCTCGATAAAGAGAGTCAGAGGTCGCTATGAGTTTTATGTCTGGTTCACACCAGCATGATTTAAAAATTGTCGGCCGATTTTCCAAACCTCTGTGAGCCGATAAAAGTACAACAGGTTCGATCGGTTCGTGTGTCCAGGGCCACACGGCAGGAGCAATACACCACACACGAACCGATTCCACTCACAAACATCCTGATTCAAAGAGAAAATCCAGTAAAACCCCAACATACCATACGTAAATTTAGAATAACCAAACACGGATGACGATGTAGAAGTAGTAGTGATAGTTTGTGGGCTCATTTTAAGCGATAAAAGACGAAACAAAAAGAAAAGGCGTTTGAAAAGGCGCAGCAAAATTGCCAAATCTTGACCGGTCCGCGGCAATAAAAAGGTCGGGGACCATTGTTCTAAACTAATACTTAAAAATGCTTATAGCTACCAATTTTAATTATAAGGATCCACTGCATGAATATTTAATTTGAAATGGATTAGATTCGTGTTGTTTTTTTATATATATATTCTGAATACAGTGGCTAGATCTGATAATTTGCTAAAAAAAAAATCTTGATACATTTGATCTGTTAGATTTTACCACATTTATGTTATATATATATATATATATATAGTCTATGCATAAGGTATTGAACCTTATGCATAGGTTCAATACTGCCATACTTCATGTAAGATCTACTTCAACATTAAACCTGCTTACAAATTATCAAGCTCTTCTTTTTTATGTGCATTTTTGTAAAAGATAATAGTAGAGCACCATGATCAGTCAAGATAAGACTGTACGCTAAGACTAATTTGCTTTTTCTATTAGAAGCTGGTCTGTACTACGACTGATGCAAAACTACATTACCATGATGTTGACTTTGACACCCTTCCAAGATTTTCATCATGCTGAATCCATAATTTTTTCAAATGAAAAACATGCAGGCTTTTCAATACAAAAAAGATAAATTATAATAGTCTTTGATGTGTTATTTCAGTTAAAAACCAGGGCAGAGTCAAGCTATGAGGTGACAACCTGGAAGGAAGAATGAATGACGTCTTGGTGGCATCACAGGATACTTGTCAGAGTAATTTATTGTCATGTGAGGAAATGGCAGGGGGATAAAAAGGAGGCAGGAAAGTCTTGGCAGGGGTCACTGGAACTTGGTCTCATTGCTCTAATGACTGGCTCTCAAGGTCCCGGTTTCAGATGGTTTTTGTGTGTTTGTGATATGGACTGCAAGCTGTTGACTTCAGAGTCTTGCTATTACAGAAATAGGAGATGCCAGTTTGAAGCATGGCACTCTACATTGTGCAATTTAAAGTTGGATGAGATTGTCATGACTGAAGGCAAAGGGGCAAATTATCCTCAGTGGAAGAAAATGTGGGTAGATGCAAATCACAGCAGGTTTATTCCTGGCATTTTCTCCTGTTTCTAAGAAGTAGATTATAGATATGTCCTTGATTTTGGTCTTGATACATGCCAAGACCTTAATTGATTTTGTCAGATTTTACACATCTTTAAAAATCTGCAGGGTTTTAGGGTTACTTTTAAAAAGTTACATGAAGCTCCTTTAGGTCACCTAAATAAGTATGATAAACTAACTAAAGTGGTGTCACTTGAGGCCGACCTGGTTGAGTAAGAAGACGACAACTTTGAAAATAATTGCAATGGATATCAAAGTTACCACGGCTGACAGCTCATTCTTCATCATGCAGGTGCAGCTAGGTGTCAATGCACACGTACATTGTGTAATCACGAGTAGTAGCTAAAGGGCTTTAATGACTGCTGTGAGCATCTTTTAGTTATCAGCCACTAGCAAGCCAATCCTTCCCATAATTTTCTTGACAACACCTCTAAAGCATGTAGGGTCTGGGTAATGATGTTTTAACCATCAGAACTCATGTTACATGCCCTGTGTTTACACTTGTTTCAATTCTAAAATGTAAATACACAAATACAGATTTCAAACAATGAATAAGGACTACTATCACCAGCTTGACGGCAGCTGCCAACTCTTGACTCAACTCAAGGCCTTTTAACTCCTCAGTCATACGGTTCTGTGTTCAGATCCCATCCTGAAACATTTCTGCTTGGAGTTTGCATTTTCTCCCCTTGCATGTGTGGGTTCTCTCTGGGCACTCTAGTTTCCTCCAAAAGTATCAAAAAATGTTTTAGTTTAATTGGTCTCTTCAGATTGTTCTTTTGTGTGTACATTGTGTGGCAGTCTGTCCTCTGTGTCTCTATGTAGCCTTGCGATGGACTTGTGACCTGTCCAAGTTGCACTCAGTCTACCTCCAAGTGACCGCTGGAGACAGGCACCAGCCCCACTGTGATCCTACAAACAAAAACAAGTAATTGCAGTGGATGAATGGATTTTTTTTTTTTTTCCTTTTCAGTCTATGTTTGTTGGGTTACACTCTCCACTTTCATCTTCATCGGCAAGCCAAAAAGAACTGGGACACCCCTTGCTGTGAACACTAATACTCCTGTAACACTATTGCAAGTCTGCCTTGTGCTTCAGTTTAATGGGAAAATATGCTGGCAACCTATTTTAACTATACTTTCTTTCAAGTTTGTTTTCACAGTAGATGTTATATTTTTTCATTAGTAACATAAGTTGCAAAAGAACAAATGTGATTTTACCTGTGTTTGAAATTTGGGTAATTGTCCTACTAAATGCACAACAGAAGCTTTACTGTATGATTTCAGTTGTGTTGTTTCCTACACAGGCATCCGTTTTGTTGTAAACCATGTTTTTGTAAATGTCACTCATACTGTAGAAAGCACTTTGCTTAATCTACTGTGCTCTTATACTCCCTTGAGGTTCACTGTTGAGATTTTAAAAGCAGACACTTTTCTAGGTGTGGTCAATAACAGTGATCACATCTACTTGCATGGGAGAGCTTGCCTTTTTTTCCTTAATAATTATTGTTGTCATTGTGTTACAAAAGTGACAAAGAACTTTATTTGACTACAGTGGTTGTTTTCCCCATGTCAGATATTTCAAAATTTTGAGCCACCTGTTTCATGGATTTGTTATTGTGGTCCTTTGAAGAGAGCTGAAAGGATAAAGTGGTTTCAGTTAGGTCAGGTCGATCATGCAGTGTGAGCCCCAGAGTACATTAGAAAGAGCTGAAATAACACTCTCAGAGTACCCCAGGACTGCAGTGCCACGACTGCCCAGTAGTGCTTTTGCCATGCCCTGTGGATCCCTCAGATTCATTAAGGGGATTTAGGGATTGAAGCGGTATCTACTCTACTACCAACTGTGATGCATGGGGGAGGGAGAAAGTGGGTCGGGGCGGGGGGACCTTAGTGAGAGAAAACATGATTGGAGAGGAAACTATTTGCAGAAAGATGAAGCAACCTTGAGTTCATTGCATTTTTTTAAAAAAGTGTTTTTAAACCAACCTGCACATTAAAATTTCTCATTATTCTTATGGCCTTCTGCATCTCAAAGCAATACTGAGGACACCGGAACCACACAGAAAATGACGCACTTATGGTTACACTTGGATTTTAGACTCAACAAAACAGCCTCCAGCTTTGTGTTGTTAAATTCAGTTTTTCAAGGTCATCCTCTTGTTGGGTTTCCAGCCATCTTGAAGTGCTTCCCACACACCCTGAGCCCTGCTGGCTGCTTTTGCATCATTCACAATATGTGTTAATGAAAAAAAAGAAAAATCCTGTAATGCTGTACTCCACTCCTTTCTTTTTCTTTTCCTTCTTCCATTTTTTGTATATAGTAGATTTTAAAAATATACACATGGCTTTTAGCATGCTAGATTAAAAAAAATGTGATTTGGTCTGATGAAACCAAGGATTTCATGGATTTTAGTTTTCAATATCACAACATACATGGACATAAAAAAAAAAATGAATGACTTCACCAGACAAAAATAAAGTTCTGAAATGAGTTAAACTAAACATGACAGTAAATCTGTGGGTTCTCCTTAAGAGGGCTGTGGACAAAAGATGTTCTCTAGATAAATCTGGCAAATCTAGAGTTGAAATGGCAAATATCATTGTGTCAAAATGTTGAGAGCAGTGGGTTTTATGTTTACTTGAGATTAAATTTAAATCCTTCTACAACTTACTGAGCAAAGCATTATTTTTATCTTGATGCTAAACGCTATAGTACTGGAAAAAGTGTCATTTTAGTGCCTAATTTCATAAACATGGAGCCACTGTGTCTATTGGTAAATAAAACCAGCTCAAAAAGTCAGTTTGGCTATCAACATTTTAAAGATTCAGATGAGGAAAGGCAGCGGGTTTTCAAGAACAAGTAGGGACAATAAAGTAGACCACTTATTATGTTCCTACCATGTTCTACAAGTAAGACTAAATATATTAATGAAGCCTATCTATATTTTAAAAACGTTTTGACAGGCTTGTTTGACTTTCTGTCAGCTTTGGGATAAGCAGGGGGGATTTTAAATTCTCCACTCACATGTTTGCTTAGTTAAATGTTACAGTATAAATAAAAGGTAGAAGAATTTTAGAGCTAATTTATTTGTGACATCACCAAAAATATTTTTCCAGGGTGTAAACATTTGACATCCACTGAACGTAATTCAATTCAAAGTTATTAGTTTTTAGCTACATCTAGTGTTTTGTAAGATAAATGAATTATTTAAATATATTTAGAATATATTTCATATTAATTATGAAATACTGTATATAATATGTTATTTTAAAATTATCAAAATTTCACTGAACATTTTTATAACCTGGTTTAAACATCTTAGACCTGGTTGCACCAGCAATCTGAGGTGTGTCATCTTTTAAAGTAATGGCATGCAGGGATACCAGTTTCATCTGGCAGTTGGCAGCTGCAGTGCGTCAAGAAAACATTCCCTTTGGCAGTGAGCATGAGTTGCTCCACGCCTGCTGCAAACTTGGAATTCACAAGGGATAGACTAGGTCTGCTAACACTTACTCAAACCTCCTCTTCCTCTGATATTCATGCAATTTAAAATCCAGCTGAAATCTGACACATCAGTCTGTGTGTCATAAAGAAAGTAAAAAATAACTGATTTGGGTTTTTATAGTTCAAACAATGTTAAAAAATTGCTTTCACTGAAAAAAACTGGAATGCATCAAATAAACGCATTACTAATAACCATGAGAAAAATATTGATGGAATAGATAACAAGATTCCTCCTTTTCTGATCGACAGCAACACCCTACATTTTAATTTTTTTACTTGATTTTTGATACATAAGTACCATGGACATCCATGGTTTTGCAATCAATTAGCTAACACTACTTCCTTCATTTCTGCACTGGTTTTATGAAGCAGATTGCACAAAATGCATGCTGACACAAGCACAACAATCCAGCTAAGCACCAAGTTTTTTGCATCTTGTTACAGTTGTCCTCTGATCCACAATCACAGCAGGTGCTTAAGGTAACACATAGATAACTTTTAGTTTTTAATTTTTCACTTCAATTAAAAGAATCTGGAACATACAAGGCAAGCTTTTCATCAGAAATTTAGAAATAGTATTTGACTGTGGGAATCAAATTAGAATGGTGTTTCTAAATCAATAAGAGATGCTGCAGACGATGAAAGAGGGTGGAAAAATGCTTTGTTGAATTGATTCATTTGGAGATGAAAAATATTGATTAAAGTTAGATGTTCATCATGATAGTAAATAGATGTGCTATATTATCTTGCATTAACATCTAAAAAAAAGAGAAACCTTTGCAGAAAGTTGCATCCTGTTTGTATCAATAAATGAAAAAGCGTCTGAGTGCTTGCTTGCCGCTTTCTCCTTGGCCAGTGGCATCACCCTCTGCTAAACAGCCTGCTGTTACAGAGACACATCGCTGCATCTTACCCAAGCTGCAAGATATGGTTGGCTTGTCTTTACAGAAGAAGATTATTTGATTTGAATTGTTATTTGTAAAAATATCAAACCTCAAAGGAAAAGAGGCTCAACTCCACTTTCTGTGATATTCCTGATCCAGTTTCAATACGGCCCACAGTTCAACATTTCCCCCAATTTTTCTCCCTCATAAATGGCCCCCAGTTTTTAGCTAGCAGAGTTTCTGTTCATTTGTATGGCAAAAAGTCCTTAATAATGCAAAGTTTTTTGCTCTAGATGTAACTTAAATCTAGAGAATGTAAATTCAAACAAGCCTGTTCTGTCAAACAAAACTGTTTGATAGCCCGTAAAAAAGATTTGAAATAGAAGTAGGCTTCATTAATTTATTTAGCCTCTGTTGTAGAATATGTTAGGAACATTATTTTGGTGAACTCTCCCCTCAATTTAGTTCAATTTAATTCAACTGAATTTGATATGATTTAATTTATTTCAATTCAGTTAAATAAAAAAATACTTTATATATTTCAAATGGATATTACAATTGAATTGTCATAAGTTATGTCATGCAAGTGTCATCAGAGTCATTGTAAATGATCTCTGGTAGAAGTCAGTCTTGCACCAACTCCAAAGAGGCTTCTCACTGAAGACTGTTGCTGTATGATGGAGGTACGACTGTCATGACATGCTAGCAGATGAATTTTCTGGCAGTGCCAATTATTTGTAAAGCTATTTCAGAATATTGTTTTTAGCATTTAGCTTAAAATTTAAAGGGACACATGAATTCAGTTTTTCTCACTTTTTATCAACTACAGATGCCTTTCAAATAAAATCCAGCAATGAAGTGCAGATAATTTGTCAAAAATGTTTTATTTATATAAAATTGAGAAGTTCTAGCATGAAGTGGGATACATGCATTTGGATTTTTCTTATTTTATTTAATTTTATTTATTTTATTTTTTTTGCCATAAATTTTGACAGGACATTTAAAGAAAGCTGGATTCTGGTGAGAATGCATCAGCCTGTGTACAACAGGAAATCAATAGCCATTGTTCATTTCAAGACAGTCTGTTCCTGAAGAACAGTTAGCTGGCAGGAGGTAAGGCCTGGCAGATATTTGAGTCAAATATATGTCTGCAGGAGAACTGGGGCCACAACTCAGCACCTCTCCCTGTTTTGAAACAGACAGGCCATCCTCTGACGCAAACATGAATCCTCCATACCCAAAATAAAGCCATCCCAAAGCGCATCACCTGCAGGCAGGTGCTCAGCAACAGAAACCAAAGCCTGGAGCCACTGGGCCTGTTTATTATCCTCTCCAAATAAAAAGAGGTCAAAGATAGAGTCTGGAGTTAAAGGAAAAGACTTCTGTGTAGAAATAAAAATGCAAGCCAAAACAGTGAGAAAACACCTTATTCCACAAAACAACTTCAAATACCAAGGACTCCTCTGAATTTTTAAGCATCACCCAGAGCTTTCTGTCTGAATCTAGGCAAATGACAAGCACACAGAGAGTAAAATGCATAGACTGTAGCTCGCCTGTCTTAAATATCTTTTCAGTCCAATGCTCTCCTTCCACATCCAGACATACTGTAGGAGTATTCATTCTGGGGATTGGCTGCCCACGCAGCGCCTTGCCTGTCAATTGATCAGGGCCTGACTCCAGCTTAGTGTGTCCTCAAAACCTCAAATGAGGCGCAGAACAAATGCATTCATCTTCATCTGAGGATTGCAAGATAAAGTTTCAAAGCTTTCTTCATTTCAGCTGCAGTGGAGGTTAGTCTTTTGTTGCTTGGTAATGGTGCCAGAAATAAGCTTTATATATATATATATATATATATATATATATATATATATATATATATAACTTTTCATGAGTACCAACCTACAGTATATGTTGAGCATTATTAAAATAGACAAGAACATCAACAAAAATCAAAATATTTATCTTCCAATCCATTCTAGTCTAAATCATTAAATGTATGCATGGTTTTTTTTCTGTTTGGTGTCCGTAATTTACTGAAAAATAAATGTGTTAAAATCAAATATTTCTGTCTCTCTTTTCCGTCTTTCCTTTTTTTTCTTTTCTCCTTTCTTCCTTTCTTGGAGCTACCTGCAGTCCAGATTTTTGTGGCCATCCAGACTTCATAGAATTTGATGCAGTATTTTTTAATGCAAACGTGTCAAATTTATTAAAGAGGTAAGTTTTTTTGAAATGTGCTTATCAGAAATTATTAAACTGGCATAATAGAGCTACAGAAACCAGATGTTTTTTTTATAACTCATTTATTAAATTGTGGTCGTTTTTCTTATTTCCTCATTATCACAGAAGCTCTTTAATGTGTCACTTGCCAAAGCATTTTTTACTTATCATGTTGTTTCATGCAATGTTTAATTCAAACCTTTGACCATTAACACTGTTGTATCTTTTATGTTTTACTTTGATTCAAACTGAAGCATGAAAACTCAATGCCCCCAATATTTCAGAAAGCCGTGTTTTTCTGTTCTGCTGGTTTACTCTGATAAATCACCACTCCACCGGAGGCCTCAGAATCCTCAGTGAAAACACAGCAAACCTTCGAGGCTGTGACCTGCATGACTTTGGAGATGTTTGTATGCTGTGTAACAGTCAATAGCAAAGAGAAAAACAGCCTGCTTTGATGGGGGAATCCTGGGTGTATTCTGGCCACTGTAACTTATTAAGCTGTTGCTCATGCCCATTTATCAAAATCAATCAGGGGGCAGTTGGGCCGAAAGAGCAATTTAGAGCACTGCAGAAATATGCCATTGCTGAGTCTGTAATAGGCTTGAGGGGGATTATATAAGGATGTATTGGACCTTTGGATACAGATTGTATAGAAGTGTAATTAATCATTTACCACTTCAAAATCCATACGTTTTTAAGCAGATGAGGTACTGTTGACATACAGGCACTGCTTGGTAAATGAAAAATATAACTTCTCCTTTTTAATAACCAGTGCTATGAATGACAGTGTGAAACTCTCAGTAACCTGCTATAAGATAAGGAAAGAAATCACTTGGACCACGATAACAGCAATATTCTGCAGGTACTATATAATGGCATCTGTTTGCTGCAGGGAGACTTCAGATCCCAACACTATTGATTATGAGCAACACCAGATGCCAGAGTTGGATGAGCGATGAGCACTGAGAGGATGAAACTGATGAGAGAGCCACGAGGTGGTTGTTTGTCTTTTGGCAAGGGAATTAAGTCAAAACTCACAACCTTCAAAATCCATCAGCTTCTGGCCATTCTGCAGAAAACAGGTTTATTAAAGCACATAAGACAACCTGACACTTTATATCCTACCATCTTTAAAATGACAACACCTGCTTTTGTTGCCTTGTCACTGTCACTGGAACGACAAATGAAGAGGTTCTTTGAGTTGATCTTTGTTATAAAAGTACAAAAATGAATATCATCCATCCATTGACTGTATCACCTATCCTTGCAGGGGTCACATCTTGTTGGAGAAAGCCTATCCTTAGCTCAGGTAAGAGACTTCTGACATTGTGGTTTAACACAAGGAATGCTTTAGCCATAGCACACGTCCTCAATATGTCAGAATATAGGGCATCTTAAAGCTCTTGAATCCTTCTAAATCCCCTTTAGGGTGCAGTTATCCTTGTTGAATTATAGGCTCCTTTTTCTCCCACGGTTTTTTCTTCCACTCAATTTTTCATTAAACTTATAGAACAAGGCACTATTTAAACAGCTGGTTTATTTATTGACCTTTTGTGTAATAGACTTGAGTCCAGGTTTTAATAGTCACCTGTCATCCCTGTGATTGTGTGGGTCGTAATAACATTTCTGTTTTTAAAACCCTTGCTATTGGTCTGTTGTAATAGTGTAATTTTCTAGTTACCCACATTTTGAATTTTTATTAGCTACAGTCATATACAATAAATTAAAATATGTGTTCCTTAAAGGTACTTCTAAAAAAAAAACATCTGTAAACAGTCTTAAGCAATCTTTGTATTAACGTCAAATCTTTCTTCTTATTGGTCTGACTTAATACTCTAATCTTAAATGTTGTGTTTTTCTAAAAGTGGTGAATCAGGGCTACTGTGGTGGCGCAGGGGCCGAGCCTGACCCATGTATTGAGGCCCTGGCCCTCGGGGCAGTGGTCGCATGTTCGATTCCCAGCCTGGGGACATTTGCTGCATGTCTTCCCCTTCTCTCATTACCCTCTTTCCTGTCTAACTTCTTTCAAATAAAGGCCACTACAGCCAATAAACCTTAACATAAATGAATACAAGTGGTGAATCTTCATAAGTAGCAGAAATACAGGCTTAAAATTTAAATGGTTCAATATTTTTCACTTAGTAAATAGTTACTGAAATAAGTAAACTTTTTAACAATATTCAAACTTATTGGTTGAACCTGTATAAATCACAATCATCAATATTAAAACAAATAATTAATACTTGAAATATATCACTTTGCAGGAAAATTGAGTTTTAATTTTGAAATGAATTAGTAATAATAGTATATTAATTTAAAAAATTTTATCTGAAAAAAAAAGACCTAATTTGATTTAAAAGCAACAGGTCTAACTGAGCCTTTTCCTGCGTTTTCCAGTCATGTCTGCAGACACCACCCGCAGTAAAAAGCATACGATTCCAGCAGAGACATGCAGCAACTGCTGGGATGGTGATTCTCAAGTCCTCAGGACTTGGTCAATGTTCTGCCCCACTGACATGCAGGAGCTCTGTCAATTCGAAAAAAAATTAAAAATAAACAGAAAGAAGCTTCACAATAAAGCCAATGCTTTGTTGCTGTGGATAGCAAAGTCTTTCCTGTGTCTGCATTGCTGTTCTTGGATTTGCAACCAAGGTCCCTACAACTATATTAAGTTTAGACATGAAATTTCTTTGCTGCCCAGCACCAGCAGAGGGGGGTGTACTCAAGTCATGAAAAGCAAGAGGAGGTGTCAGCCATGACTGCTAGACCCTCTGAAGCTTCTCAGCAGCCACGCCCTGATATGAGGCATGTCACAATAAAAACTGACTAAATGTAATACTGACTTAAGGATAGAAAATTGTGGGAGCCTGATGGACCCGCAACATCATACATACTTTGAAACATTGTTCTGTACAAAGATGAATTTTTGTTGTATTTGCAGACATAACAGTTTAATAAGCATGTGATGTCCTGCTTTACATCAGTAGCTTTTATTAAATAAGCATGTCTGGTTCTTTTTTCTGCGATGTCTGAAAGGATTTGTAGTTGTCAGTAAGGAACAAACTGAAAAATATGTTTCAACCAGAGACAAATGAACAGTCCATGTCATTTTCTAATATTTAAAATTTTAATAATAATAACAATGAAAAATGGTTAAAGAAAGCCTTTCTGCTGGGTGTTATGAAAATAATCTGAGACAATGTATGCATATTCTGTCTTTTGATATCCATCCCCTAGGCCTTTTTTCTCTTTTCATTAAAGCTCTATTTTTCCGTCCCAATGATGCATTCGTCTTTTACAGAAAATGACTGGGCAAAATGTTTTCGTTCGAATCAGTGCCAGATGAAATAGCTCATTGTGTGAGCTTTCTTTTCAAGGCTGATGAATGTGCGCTGGCTCGGAGATTTACTATGTTTCATTCCAGCATAATTTGGCAAAGCAAACGTGCTGAAGTGGCTCTTTGATCTCATCACAGTGGAGAGATTGACAGGACCTCAAATCACGATAGTCATGCTCAAATCGATGGTACACTCCACATTTAAATGTCGGAGGGAGCTGCTAGGTGTGTTCAGCCAGCAGGTAGACTCTCACACATGAACCAACATCCCATCTGCCCAAAGCCATCTGATATCCCTCCGAAAAAGTGGCTTCATGTTGATGCTGTAGTTTTAATTGAACTTCCTGATCCAAGAAGTTATTTACTTTATGTGGTAAATTCAGTTTGGTTCTTTTTGGGAGGCTTGGCTGGTAGTTGGTCAATAGGCACCCGCATACTGTAGATTTGCTAACTAGCAACCTTACCAGTCAGTAATTTTATGTTTTCCAAATATATACTAGGTTTTTGTCTCAGCTTCTATCCAGATTTGGCAGACTATAACACTAATTTTAGCCTCCATGATTTCAAAATACAGCCTTTCTCGATTTGCCAAATATAGAGGCCAGAATATACTGTGTAATATTTTTTATTCATGAATTTAAGAAAAAAACAGAACAAGCATCCCCTGATTAACTATTAAATATTGTTGTTTTTGGGTTTTTTTTAGTTTTATCCAGAAAGAGGTGGCAAGATGGGAGCCAGTAATAATTTTGGGTTGTCAGAGCCATTTAATAATGTATGTTGCTTAGCCAAAGGGCCAGCTACTGGTGCAGTAGTTAGCTCTGTTGCCCTGAAGCAAGAAGGTCCTGAGTTTAAAATACTGGTCAAGGCTATTTTTTTGCATAGATTTTGCATGTTTCTCCAAAGGTTCTCTTTGGCATGATGGTTGTAGATGGGGGCCAACAGATGCCAGCACCTCTGTAGAACAGTTCTTTTCCCAAGTTATGGCCCATGTACTAAGGCAATAACACTAAATCAGTTTCTTTGGATGATATATGTGCTGTCTCAAAAAGCGTAACTAATTGGTTCCTTGGATGAATTTTATTTTTTTATCTTCACAGTTTTAATTCATCAATGAATAAAATATCAGCGCTGCACTTTTAGTTTTAGCTGTACTGAAATATGATCACAGTTTTAATCTACTAGGTCAGGGATCTGCAACCTGTAGCTCTGGAGGATGAATTCAATCCTGATGCTTCTGAGATTTTTTTTTTTTTTAAATATCCTCTCAGTGTGTTTGTTTCTCCCAATATTTGGCCTCTATCCAAAATTTAGAGAATGTTTTTTATTCATGAATTTATTAAAGAAAAGGACCAGCTTTGATTACTTGCAACATTTAATTGGTTTAGCTGCATGTAATGCAGCCAGTGGTCATACTTTCCTTTCATATCCTTCCTTTCTGAATGTCTGTCACTGAGTCGTGGCTCCTCAAACATAACCAGGACCACAATGTTAGGTAATAATATTGCTTCGAAGCAAATACCTTTTTAATACACATTTGATTTACAACAAAGCAAGTTTGCTCAAATATTATATAATACAATAAAGCAAGAAGAGACTAATGATTTGCAAAGGAATGCAAACAACTACTAAATATATTTTTTAAAAATCTATTATTTCATGCCATGCATTACAATTCCTGTATGAAGAGTTTTGGCAGAATATAAAAACCTGCTATACAGAAATATGTATCAGAGTGAGCAGAAAACTGCATGTTCACAATTTTCAACACTAAACAAATAATTTCATCTTAAAAACAAGGAGTTTCTGGAACAACAAAAGAGGGAAAAACACAAACTTAATGACACATACATAAAAACTTATTCAGGCAGGCCAACACCTTAGAGAGGGAGCTGAATGAGGAGAAAATGGAAGCTGAACTCATGCTACAGTCTTTGCTCCACTTGGTGTCATCACCAAGGTGAGCTGAGCGGAGCCCAGCCTGTGTTATATTTAACCAAAGCTCATTATTATGTGTTAGTAACGAAATAACACATCAGTGTTATTTCGTTACTAACGAATGACTAACACACCAGGTTACCAGGACATGGTAACCGGTGGTGGTGCACAGAAGGGAAAATGAGTGAACTACATAAACTCTGACATCAATTTTCTTGCCTGAGAAGAAAACATTTGCTTAGAGATCATGACAAGATCTCTAAAAAAAAAAAAAAAAAGAACCAAGTAGTTGTATTTTCTAGTTACACAAAAGAATTGAAGAACTTATTTCCATAATTATGCATGCAGTTTTCCCTGTAATGACTTTCTGCAAAAGAAATTCCAAAAAAATATACATTTCTGTGCGCTTTGTGACTGAAATGTTTCAATTGCAACTTCATTAATGTTTTTGGAAAGATTTTCAAAAGTGGATATTGTATAAGAAATCTAATCATCTTTAAGATTTAATATGCTAAAATTTGGTCTTCTAACGGGATGAAGAGTTTAATTATGATATTAACGATTTGACCCTCTTGTTAAGTGTTTAAACATAAAACTTCATATTAAACCAATCTCACAATAAACCAGTAACGACAGACTTTTTGTATGTAAAACATGAGGCAGTTAAGTTATTGCAGTGCACATAACATTGAACTCTCGCAGAGCGCCATTGTTTCTGTCATTTGGACAAAATGCCTGTCGGAACATTAATAAAACACGGAGCGCTGACTGTCCGTATTTGAAGGGTCTTCATTAGAAGACACTCCTCCTGCTCCCGCTGCTCCGCTCCTCTACAGCCAGTCGATGTGCGGGAGGAAATTCGCAACTCCCATCTCTTTTTTTTTTTTTTTTTTTTTTCTATCAGTGTCTCCATCGTCGTGAAGACAAAGAGGAGCCCTGCAAAGTGAAGATGGGCTGCCATCAGTAGCGGGAGATGCCGCTCCTGTAAAGTCACTTGTTTCTGCAAGCGTCCCCGCCCGGAGGCGAGACAGCAGGCGCCGGTCCTCGGAGACTCTCCGCGGCTTGGGATGCGCAGAGATGTGAGAGTAAAAAGAGCGAGTGAGCGAGGGGTTGTGATTGGCCGCGCTCATCCTGAAAGCCACCGAGGAGCATCGGGCGAGGCATGTCAGAGAATTCACGGGGAGGCATCAAACTTGGAGAAGACGTGCGTCGACGCGTTTGCAGCAGCACCGGGCTGTGTAGGTAAACTTGCACCATCTCCCGCCCCGCAAGGACCCAACGAGGAAAGGACGCGCTTTCCGTGGTGCTGAAACGGGTGGGCTCGGCTGATCAACTAGTGAAGAAGAGGAGAGACAGTCTCACTTTGTTCCCCAGCGTCATGGTAGATGTTGGAGCTTTGATTAGGTGAGTCCAGTAATGTGGTTTGGAGTGTAAGAAACGAAGATTAACAGTTTTAACAGACAATACGCTGCGTTAGAGCGAATGTAGGCTAAAACTATGATTCCGAGTGTGTCTGTTACCTATGCTTTGCCTTTATTCAAGTTCTAACCAACAGATTGACAAAGTTTCTCTCCTCAATACTTCATAGCCTCTTCACCCACATAAATGCAATTTGTTTTTGTATCTTTTAACTTTCCGTAATTTAGAATTTAACCTTTAAAAAAAAAAAAAAAAAAAAAAAAAATCTCCTTTCTTAAATATCAATGAGTCTAGTTAATTGGCACAATAAGTTTGGAGTTAATAAGTTGGGGAAACTTTAAATGTTTTATTTATTGCGTTCATCATTGCTGCATAAAGAACATTATAAACAGTTAAGGGTTTTTATTTGGATCAGTAAAGGAGGAAACCCAGTGCATTGTTGGTCTCTGTGACCTAAAAACTTAATGTTACTCACATCCACCTGGCACAACATTTTGTGTCTTATTGTGTCCAACTTGCAAACCGCTAGTAGATTAGAAAAAAATCTAATTGAGATGAAGCTGAGCAATTTGTTCCACAGTCACTAATTATAGGTGCGTCAATCCAGCAGGGGTAGGAGGTTGGAATTGGCAGATTTCTTGATCAGATCTGTCCAATGTTTGGTAGGTCAAAAGCTGAGAATTAAAAGTTTTTTTTTTCCTATTTTGAATTATTTTCTATTGAAATAATTCAAAACTAAACACATGACACTTCAATCTCTAAACCCATCGCCCAAATATATTCAACTTTAAAAATTTTTTTGTTAATTCTGATAGCCTTTTGATTCCTTTATTTTATATTGGATTTAAAATTATAGCTAATCTGTTGTACACTTATTATTTTTATGTGTCACAGTCCATTTAGTAGGCCAGCCCTGCGAATTTTACAGAAGTTGAAAATGGACACCTGTCTGATTTAAAGTTTATAAATTGCTGTCAGTGAATCTAATGCTACTGAATTTTCTTTTTTTTCCCTTTTCTTCCATTTGAATTGTGACTTAATTGGCTTTTTATTTCATAGCAGCATCAATAATTTCTCAAAATAACATAATATACAGAATGTCGTGCATAATCTGTTTTGTTTTTATTCATATCAACAAGACAATTGTAATTAGCAAGTCAGACCTAAAAGGCATCAGTATGAGAGTGACTGGTGAATATTTATTGCTGATTTCTTTTTCATCACACTTTTGTTTTGATATCACATTGAGCTGCAGGTTTAGGCTGAAGGAAAAATGTTCACAGGTAGTCTTTCAGGTTAGGTCACCTAAAAGTAAAATAGATAAATAAGAAAAACACACATTAAATAACTGAATGAGAAGTTTCTGAATAGGACTTAGAAGTCTGAATCAAAAGAATAAACAGTGCTGAACAGTTCAGATAGCAGTGCAAATGACAGCCGTTTGTATCGTTCATAGAGTAGTAGATAACTGAATGTGCATAAGTGCAGTGAAATGTTCCTCTGTTACAATAGAGGATGTTCAATGAAATTGTAAATAAAGATTTCTTAGAGTTATTTAGGCTTAAGGATAGTTACACGTAGCATTCACTGACATCCTTTGTTATTTTGTGAAAATGAAACTGATATTTTTGTTTGTTTTTTGAGTAATGTAGGAAAAGGGTAGAAGTAGTATTCTTTTACCCAGCAACAAGTGCTGGAGAGCAGCACTGTGTGACTCGTTGCTCCACAGACGGAGAAAACTAATAGCAGGAACGGTGCGTTTTAAACAATGTGATGGGGAAATATTTTGAATTTGCTTTAGTTTGCTGGAGTTTTGGTTCAGTCCTCCTGATTTAACTGGCATAACTCAGCCATGTCTGTAGGCTGCCTTGTTTCCACACACCTTTTCTACTCTGACCAAAAAATTCAACTGAGAATGTTGAATGTCCAAATGTGGTTCTGCATTTATTAACACAGCTAACGGGTATTATGTTGCTGCCTCTATGTGTGTGTGTGTGTGTGTGTGTGTGTGTGTGTATTTAAATTCTTACCTTTCTTAAATTAAATGAGTTATAATATTCTACGATAAACCTACTGAACGTTCAGTTCTAGGCAGGTGAATGGTGTATTTCACCTGCCATTATTTTTCCTAATGGTTGACCTTTGAGCCAAATTGTGACATTCCCTCTTTATGCAAGGACAACTTATCAACATGACCATAAACAGAGCAGTAACTGCTAATAAGGCTGCCCAGCAGCTTTAATCAATTACTGTGCCATTGTCCTTGCAGTTGGACACAGAGTGCAGGTGTCATCAAAGCAGAATGAGGCTCCTTTGAGGAGGGAAATTCAGGACTCAATGACTTCACTCAGTTGGGTCACCGGACACACAGCAGAGCTTTGACGCGTACAAATTGTGCTTGAAGATGGTGCGTTCATCCCCGGGAGGCTCAGCTGCTGGCAGGAGACCAGCAGAGCAGGGACATTGCACTCCAGATGGCCCAGAAAGGCCAGAGGAAGAGGGCTGTCCAAGTCCAGCTGGGAGTCCGGGAAGCTGGACGGCCGGTGTCGTTTGCTTGTGTGCGCACGTGGTCGTGGGAGGGAGAGAGGATGAGAGACACGAGGAAGAAACTGGAGAGAAGGAAGAGAGTATGAGCATGTTTAAGGAGTGATTGGGCAGGAAGAGAATACGAGAGCGAATGATACAGGCGCCTCTGTAAGGGTTCCACTGCATGAAAGTAGTGTTAGGAAAAGTGTGGGAGGAGGAAGAAATGAAAGAGAAGAAGAAGGACAGCCTCTGCAGTGTGTGGATGCTGAAGGAAACGACAGGAAAGTAAAAACAGTCAAAGACAGGCAATAAAAAAGAGAAAGTAACAGGCATGTGATAATGTTTGAGTGTGGGAGGGAAAGAGAAAGAGAGAAATGAGACTGGAAGACGCAGTTCTGCATGTGTCTGCTGGTGCGTGTTTGCAGAGAGAGAGGAAGAGGAAACACTGGAGGAAAAACAAAACAAAGGAATAAAATTGTGTGGGAAATTTTGTGTGAGAAGGGAGGGAGCAAAGTCAAATAAGCAAGGAGGGGAAAACGGATGTCGGATATGCTTGGTCACTGTGTTGTCTTTGGTGTTACCTGCTATAGTTACACCTGTGCAAAGTACATATAACATTAAGCCTCCTTTTACGTATTCTGGAAGCTTCGACCTTGCCAACCTCTTTTCACATACATTTCTTTTGTTCTGGGCTATCTGCTTCAAATCTAAGCACTTTAGTTTCACCATCATCCTGCTGCAGGGTCATACGCTGATATTCAGTCATCACACTGATGTTAAAGACATGTTGCATATGGGAGGCTTTTTCTCACGCTTATTTTATTGCTGCTTGTTACCACTTTGAGGCGTCTAAAGTAAAGCCACCTGAGAGCAAGCGGAGAACACACAGAGGCTTCACACAGATAAAGTTGCCTCACTGTTACCATTTGGGAGGCCACTAGAGAGCAGGTGGAGAAGAAAGAAAGCTCTTTTTATTCTGCCACATCTGCTCTGTGATGGAATGAAGCATGATCTGCACTTTGATCACAATGAATTATTTCTTTCCCTGGCTATAAATATGGTCTGTCTATGTTGCCTAGTCTCTCCCCCTAAACACTTTCAACTAGGAATCAGTGCTTGCTTCTGAGTGGCTCTCCCCATGAGCGTGTCACTGTGAGTGTACTGCAGCTTTGGTTTTCTTTCTCACAGTGAGAAAGAGCCACAGCTCCTACTTCAATGAAAATGTTAGATCCAATTAAGTGTTGGTGTTACATTGATTATAAAAAAGAGTAAAATTTAAGAAATCAGACAGAGGTTTTGTTGCTCTGTTCTTAAGTGAAATTTTGCGTGTGTGTGTGCGTTTGCGTGTGTGTATGTGTTGGATGCCCTAAAAGGAGACCGGATCAATAGACTGTCTGCACATGTTGTTCACCCTGTGGCATCTTTATTGAGAATTTATTGCTCGACATCAAAACACATTAGCTATACAACATAGCAACATGTGTTGCTGTTTTATAGTTAATATGTTTTGATGAGAAATAACCCATAAAGACTCCAGTTCAGCAGGTGCTGATCTGGAGTCCTCTCAATAGGATCTCAGCTGAATTAGATGTGTGTCAGGTTTTAATATTTGCAATGCTGTTCAAAATTCTTTCCTCAGTTGGTGTATTTTGCCTCAAAGGAGTCAAACTTTCTTTTAATCGTTCAAAATGGCCTTGAGCAAATTTTGGCAAAGTTTTTGCAGAGTTTATGACTTGCCTTATAATATGAAGGTCCTGAGTTTAAAACCTTTCTCCACGGATTTTAGAGGTTTTCCCATGGTTTTCCCAGCCATTTTGTCTCCAGGTACTCTGGCTTCCTCTCTCAACCCAAAACTATTACATTAACTCAATTGGCATCTTTATATTGCCAAAATTAGCATTGCATATGTGCATGGGTATTTGTACAACATGTTTTTGTGCTGTCCTGTGATGCACTGGCAACCTGTCCAGGGTAAACCTGCCTCTTGCCCAGTGACCACAGGAGATTTGGACCCGTTCCTGTGAAATCCTGATCAATCCTGATCCTGATTTATTCCTGATCCTGATCAGAAATAAACAAGTATAGACAATTGGTGTGTGCTTGTTTAATTTACTTAAGACATGGTAGTAAAACTTTTGATTAACTATTACATCTGTTGTATTGTAAAAGTGCAGTTTTTCAAAGGCTTAAAACAGTCAGTGTCTTGCAGGAGTATTCATCCTGTCAATTCATTTTTAGATTTTGCTGCTTAAAAGTGCCACACCTTTAGGTGATAGACCATTACAAATCAGTGTATAATTGTAAAACAGAAGGATATAATAAATTTAAAAAAAAAATAAAATATATATATATATGGAAAGTGTGGCATGTAGGTGTAGTCAGCCCAATGTGATATACTTAAAAACAATCAAGTTCAATTAAAGTCGCAAATAGAGTTCATTTACATGCAATTTAATCTCAGTAAAAATGCAGTTGTGAATTTTTATAGAATATTTGTGAGAAAAACCACATCATGGAGAAGCTTTTCCGTCACATATGATCCAATGTGCCCTTAATAAAAGAGTTGCAAGGACAAACCCACACCTGGCCTTTCATTGTTTTTATGTGTAAAAAAATAAAAAAAATTTTTTATTCCACTTGCCATTTATGCACTACTTTGCATGTGTCATGTGTGACATGAAACATTTTTGTTAGAATGAGGCAAAATGAGGAAAACCTTTGCAAAGCACTTAAAGACAACATGGTGTCAATTAACAATGTTATATTGAAGCTAAATGTCAAAATGTACAGTACATGATCAGAACCTTATTTTCACTTGACATCAAATCCACAATGAAGAGTGATACAGATGAAAGATCAGTAAACATTTAACATTTTTTCAGGGAAAACATTGTCTGGAAAGCAAAACCCCTTATTTGTCTTGTTATTCAACCTCATATATCAAATAAAAGGAAAATAAAATGAAAATTGTTGCTTGGTTTTAGTGTTTGCATCATCTGTTTTTTTTTTGTTCTTGTAGTTACCCTGGAAACTAAGACAAAGTCATTGCTTTCAGTGGTCTCCAGGTAATATGAAAACTTTAATTGCCTTTTCTACCTAGTACTCTGAAGACATCATGGTCATTTCACATGTTTGATATTAGACTGTTCTGAAAACACATCAGACAAGCAGTTCAAGATAGCAAAGTGCTGATTTGACACCAAGTTGAATTTTAGGTTATAAAAGAAGGAGTACTGAGAAGCATAGGAACCTTTGAAGTTTATTTCTTAACAATTTTAAGTTTTGTTCAGGACAGGCATTGTCTATGAATCATTGCATAGTGACTAAGAACTGCATAAAAGAGTAAATATTTCCTGCAGTACAGTTTGAAAGTCAATAAGTTACTGACTGAAAATAGCAACATTGCCCATCTTCAACCAAATAAAGGGAAAGTTGGAAAGTTATGTGCACATAATTCATTCTATCTAACTTGATAGAATGAAGACTACAGCAGTATTGATTATATGGTGGTAGGACTAAGCATAGTTTTGGTCTGAAAAATTACAGAATACGTTACATCTGGTCAAACATTGTTATTGTTTGCACCACTGTTCATTATGGGTAGCATAATCCAGTTAGAACAGCCCATTGCTCAGACCTTTAGCCTGAAGACTAGACTAAATCAATTTCGGTATGAAATAGGTCAGAGTCATGGGACTACAAAAGGGAAGCTAATTGTGTTTAACAGCTGCTTTTAGGTGTTAACCAAGGAGCTTCACTATGTTTTTTTTTTAACTAAGTTTATTACTCTTTCGAATAAGCTTTGATTGTGAGCACCCCACAGAAACATGATCTCAAGAGAGGCCTTTCTTTGTAGAGTCATTGTGTTCTGTCACTGAATGGCCTTTCTGGGTGCAGGAGTTTCTCTAACCACAGTCACATTAACTGACTGATTGTGTGCCATAGTGGTTGTTTGTAATTCTCTCTGTGTTTGCTATGGGATGCACTGGGGACCTGTACAAAGCAGTATTGTCTTAAAAGTCATGAGAATTCTTTAATAACGTTACCATCTAGTTAGCATAATTTTCCATTTGTATATAACTGCGAATGATGGATGTAGGAGACTAAATCAGAGCGTAAAAGAAACCCCAGACACATTCAATATGACAAATTAACTCTGTAAATTTGACAGTTCCCAACCCTGCTCTTTTATCTGAGCTTTGGATCACCAAAAGTGACCAAAAGGAGAAGATTCAGTGGAGTTGTATAGGTTTAAGTTTCGAAATTGATGAGGCAGATAAATATGCAGGTATACATTATTAGAGTCCAATGTTTAACATCAGCCTGACAGTCTTTGAACAATTAATTTTCTAAGATTATATTATCATATTCAAAGTGTGAAACGCATAATACATTTGCCTCATGAGAGACCCTTTGTTAATCTTCAACAATGCTAGTCTGGAAAATGTGCACATAATTCAAACAAAGCATTAAGGGTTATCAGAATAAGGTGGATGTAATCAATATTAACAAACTAAATGCACCACAAACAGATGACAGGAAAAGCTGTCATTGGCAATGTGACACAATAACTAGTGTCTGCCCCAGTTGTTCTAGTTCATTGTTTCTCTTATTCTCAAACCCTCCAATACACACACTGTTTCACACAGAGACAGAAGGAGGGAGAAATCTTATGGCAAAACAATTAAGGGAGCCGTCTGAAGCGAATAATCAGCTGATGTGTCACAAAGCTAAAGAAGAAAAAGGTGATTAGGCAGTTGGTGCTAAAGGCAAACGTCACCAGACAGTTTCTGGCCCTGGTTACACATCCCAGGTGTTTTAAAATGGATATTTAAAAAAAAAAAAAAGAAAGTCATTCAATTTAGAAAACAATCTATAGACTTGCTTGTCGAATGCCAACACTGCTGTACTACATCTGTAGTAACAGCATTTGGGTATATGATCAACTTTACTACAGAACTTAAAAGAAGATCCCGAACATAGCTAAAGGATTGCTTGGCTACTTTAGCTACTATGTTATTTCTGTAATAGTGTTTACCATTTCTCCAACTCTCACATTTCAAGTTTAAAGGAAAGTTGGGGCACAACCAGATAAGACATAAAATAACCCAGAAAAGTTGCTTCAGTTATTTTTCCTAGCACAAAAAGCGAGAATTGGCCTTTTATTGTCTAGTTTCTACATATGTAGACCACACCACAAACTAGTTTTGTTTGTTTGGATAGGTCCTTACTATAAATTGGATGGAAATTATATTCTATAAGTTCATTCGACTTGTAAGCTTCCTTTTTATCATGGTGATCTGGCTGTATACTCTGTTGACGTCAATATTAGAGTGTGGCAACAACATAGATGCAGCAGTCATTGCAAGTGCTTGAAACAGGTAGATGATGAATTTACAATCTGGATGCAGAAAAGTGAACTTCCCCGGCTGTGAGCCCAGCTGTGAAGAACCGTTGTACATAGACAGCAAAATAACGTTGAAATGAGGGACATGCTGTTCAATTGAAAATGTGAAAATTTAAAGTCCCAACAACATCAGAAAAGTCTCTAAATTTCTCTCAGACACTAGAAAGGCATTACTATTTCTGAGCATGTCCCACAGGATGCTGGACACATAGTAACAGTTAGTTTAAATTAAAACCACCAAAATTATTGACATTTTTTCTTAACTAAAGGCCACATTTTAGTTGAGCACTTTGAAGCAAACTGATGTAGACATTTATCTAATAACATGGTGACAAGTTTCACAGTGCTATAGCTGCTAATGGTTGAAAAAGAGATGAGATAAACAGAGATAAAAGCATGTTAAGACCTGGTGAGACCACAGAGGCTGTTCTTTACAAAGATATGTTTGTCTGTCTGTTATCTGGAAAAGCTGGGTAAAATTGCTTACACTATAAACAAAAGTAGCACCATTTGGAATTAAATCAATATTTTTGCTGTAGGCCAGTAAAGCTGTAATAATACCGAAATGGAAAGTGCTAAGCTTGCCCATATGCCATCTGTGTGGAAGCAGAATGTTGTGCAGATTTAAAGTAATAGTGGGTCTTTGCAGTTCAAAATATTTGATAACCATAATTAACAATGGATTTTAATAAGAGAGTGTAATTAGAGCAGACTGGCATCTAAACATCTCATTTGTTGATGTCAAATTTAAACTAGTTTGAACAATGTTTAAGAGTCAAGGGCAAAAAGCATTCAGTTTTCAGAGTTGTGACGAGCTGTTCTTAAGTAGAACTTATGAGGAATGACTGCAGGTTTTATTGGATGGCATTTTGGAGAAGATTTTGTAAAGTCTTCACCAAATGCTATAAAGTTTAAACCTAACTTAACAATAAGTGACATTATTAAAACAACACTCCCTGGGAAAGGTTATTCCAGCATGTTGCAAAGTAGGTTTAGACCAAAGGACCAAACTTGTATTCATGAGGAACAGTGTGGCATTTTTCCTGACTCAGGAACAGTGAACCACATCTTTAACTTAATAGAATTGCTCATGGGAGTTTGCTTGTCTCTTCTACAAATGTTATGTAGATCTGGAAAAACGTTATGACTGTAACCCTCAAAGTATTTCCAAGGGTGTGCTTCTGGAGTACATCATACATAGGTGGATTTTAAGGTACGGTCTTGAATATCCAAAGAAAGACTTGTGAGCACAATGTCAAGCTTGTTTCCACACTTCACTGAACTTCATCAAGGCTGCAGTGAACAATTCTAGTATCTTTAATTTGTTGATGAATGGATCAGAGAGAAAATGTACAGATGGATGGTGATTTCCTCTGCCATTATCATGGTTGAGAAAGAGCTTAGCCAAAAGTGAATTTCTTGATTCATTGGTTGATCCACTTTCCAAGCTTCACTTATTGCCACTAGTAACCAGAATAAAGAGACGCTGAATATAAGCTCCTCAAATGAGCTCCCTCCGTTAGGTGGCTGAGCTAAGCTTTTGAGATAAGTTGAGGAACTCTCCCTTCCAGGAGAAGTTGAGAGTAGGGGCACTGCTCCTCTGCGTCAAAAGGAATTAGTTTAGGTGGTTCAGGCATCTGATCTTCTGCTGTCAATCTCTGGAGGTTCTCAGTGCATGTCCTTTTGGGAGGAGACACTGGTACTGACTGAAAACTAGCTGGACAGACTGTGCCGCATCACTTTTTGTTCACTTTGAAGTGAACAAACAGTGATGAAAGGAACAGAAGGTTGCTGGTTTCTCTCCTAGACTTGCTACCACCATGACCAAACCTTGGATAAAGTGCATGACAATGAAAAAAAAATCATTCAATCCCATATTACCATCAACTTCAAATTCTGAATACAGCGTATGTTTATAGGAACCTGTTTGGCTGAGTAGAATTTTGACAATCTGTACCTGGGATTGTATTTTTTTTCCTTAACGTCCTTTCTGATACATGCAGTTTTTTAATGGTGTAATCACACTTCCTCTGATGTGTCATGAACAAAGTACAGTAAAACTCTCAGAAGAACATGCAAGTAGTGAAAAAGAGACACTTCAGGCAGTTCTTTTGGTGCAATCAGCAGAGATTTCATTGTGTCTTATTTTAATGCATTCCACAGGGATATGGTGTCTTTCTTTTTTTAGCGTCATTGTTTGTGCACAAGAGTTGGGCTGATTTTATTGCAAAGAATTCATATTTCTTGTACACAGCACATCATCTACTAGCCTCTTCCACAAAGTCTAGTGGTTCAGCCCATCACCTCTAATGCGAACAAAAGGTCAGTCCTTAATTATTCATTCGGGATGTCAAACAATGCTTGCCGGCTGTTATTTAGGGTGGGGGAGACCCCTATGAATAATTCAGGTGCAGGATTCTCTTTCCTTCAAAAAGTGGCACTGTGGCTTGGATGTTAGTGAGAGCCTTATCTCCATGCAAAAACCCTCTGTCATTCCTCAGCTGACCTTGGCTGTCACTGCCGCAGCAACACGGGTGGCACAGAAGGTGGCAAGGACTTGTGTTCTTCCTGTTTCTGCAGGCCTCCTCCACACATCGAGAGTGAGTAGGAAGGACAACAGGGAGCTGACTGCTCCTTGTCCAATCTCCCTCTGTGTCTGTTTACTGTACACTATGTGCCATGCTGTGGTGGGTGGGTGCCATTGTACAGAAAGAGCAGATTACTCTTTTTACAATGAGTTATTCTGCTTTTCACCCAAGGTGCGTTTCTGTTTCGGTACACAAGATATGCCAATTGCTCTTAAGCAGCTTTCTTAAACTAGAAAGAGGTGTTTAATGCAGCTGAAGAGGCAAACGCAGATATTAATGCTATTAAAGTGCATTAAACTGAAGAATGGTGTAATGTGAGTCACTTGCATGGAGGGATTAGAGGGAAGCGGCATGGAAGGGATTCTTAGTAAGGAGAGAAAGTGAAAATGTTCATCTTGTTATGTGAGAGGCAGGGGGTAAACTGAGGGACAGAAAGTGTGTGTGCGTGTGCATGCATGTGTTCATCTATGTGTGAAAGGGGGGGAAGGCTTATGCCAACTCTACTACCGCTGAGCAATAACAGAAGCACATACGCAGATAGATACAGAACATGTTTTTCAAGCAACGGATGGCATGGAGCCCAGAGAAAATCAAATGAGGAGAGTGTTTGTCGCTGTTAACGCAATCAACAGATCGATCGTACCCTCCTATGGCCACCATCTTACAGATTCAGTTTGTACTGAGGCGCTTACTGAAGACAGAGAAGATTATCAAGGCTGCCATTATTGACAAAATACTTGATTAATGATGTAATGTACTTCAGTATTCATCAGTAGGGAAAAAATTATTTTGATTTTCTTAATTAGTTTGTAATAGTGTCAACAAACTTGATACAACTTATCAGAGACAGTTACAACCTGTTAGTGTGTTGGAGGAAGATTTAAAAACACAACAGAGTGGGGTGTGTTGTGGTGGCACAGGGCCTCCACAACACACATATGGAGGCCTTAGTCCTCGATGCAGCTGGCCTGGCGACCTTTACCGCATGTCTTACCCTTCTCTCATTACCCACTTTCCTGTCAATTAACTATCAAATAAAGGCCACTAGAGCCAATAAAATCTTTTAAACACACACACACACATACACAACAGAAACAGTAGTAGCAGTGCCATAGTGGGTAAAATTAGTTATCATTTAAAATTTTATTTTACCATAATAATTTCCGAAATGCAGTATTTGTAATTATTGCAGTATTTGGTTGAATTAAATAATGTTGATAGTGTTCTATAAGAGTTTTAAGTGACTCAGTTCCAGATCCTTCCAGAGTGACGTTAAGAAGTTGGGTTGTGTCAATATTTCTCTGAGACACACTAACCTTATTTTCTCCAATCTCTGTGCAACAAAGTGACAAGGGCCATTTATCTTATAGCGGTAAACAAAAGGCTGACGAAACACAAGTTTAGTGAGAGTGCTTGGGAAAAAAAAACGTTAGAATTCATAGATTAGAAGTTATAACCTTAACAATGAAGCTGCTGTTACGTTGCAGTGTAAGATCATCTTAAAGATGATCTTACATTGGTTTAAATTTGAAGCACTAAAGTGTTGTCTACATCATAGCTTTTGATGAGTTTCTGAATGTTGTGTTTATTTTTACATAAAGGGTGGGGAATTCAAGGTTCACTACTCTGTTGGGATGGAGTACGTAGATGAGTGAATCTTTATTAGTTCGGACAAAGCATCTGCATAGTGCATCCTTAGTAAGATCAAGCATTAACATTGTTTTTTTGTTTGTTTGTTCTGTCAATCCAGTTTTTCAGGCATCTGGACACAACCAAAACAGATAGGGAAGTAAGATTTTAGTGAATTTGAGGTTTCTGACGTAATTCTCACTTTAAAAAGTCCCAAATATGTTTAATTGGTGGCAGGGACTAAAGTTAGAGCTGTCCACTACTTCAACCTTTAGTTCATTCACACATATATGTATAAAGTGTAAACATTGATAAAACCAGCAGACCTACCATCACAGAACCTGGCTTTCCAAATTGTTGCTGAGAACAGTTTGGGTGTTTTTTTCTCTCTTTAGTCAACATAATAATAATAATTCTCTAACCAGTTGTCTGGAATAAAGATTTACTTCTCCTCAGTATGAATCCCCACTGTGAGTCTTTATGGCTTCATCCCCAGATCCCTGTAAGGCCTTTGAATGTCAGTCATCTTTGACATATATGGCTTAATTTTGCTTAACAAAGTTGTTCTGGTATAATCTTTTATCAATGTACTTCTGTTAAATGTGAGTAAATTCTGTATGTATAAAGATTTCCTGAATCAGTTATTTTTGTTGTGTGTACTATGCTTTTCTTTTTTAAAACACAATAGGCAAAATAATCCCATGTTCCCTCCTTACAGATTCCATGTTGTCTCAATGCTGCAAAGCATGCTTCTAATCACTTGCATTTACTAACAATCCATTTACTAATTTGTATCCATGATTTAATTTTTCATTACTTTTCATTTTTAAGGCCACGTTTTCGTTTGTACAAACTGATTGTGTTGATGTTTATTGAGCTACAATGAAAGCAAAAATGTACATGTGGAGTAATCTTGAAAAAAAAAAACAGGAACGGTCTGGATAATGTTAACAATTAAGCAAAATTGCTAACATTAAAATATGTTTTTATTTTGCATATTCTCAGTCTTTTTTTTTCTTTTTTTCCAGTGCCTTTAGAGGATATCTGTATTTCTTTTTTCTTTCTGCAGCCACAAACTTTACATTAAACTGTACAATAATGGCACTGAAGATTAAATTTTTTGAGTTTGCTCACTGAGTTCTGTTCTATAGGCTTCTCATGTAAGACAAACAGAACATCACTAAAATATATAACATTTACTTGATTGCAAACATCCCAAATTTCCACTAAAGAATCTGATTAGCATTATTCATTTCACTTGAATGGGGCTATGTCGTCACTGATTAATCTAAATGTGGTCTGCAATTGTAAAGACTTCTGCTGCTGGAAAATGTGTACTTGATACAGCATAATAACACGTGGTATTATTTCATGAACCACTGTGTCATTGTTTAGGCACCTTCATTAACAATAGTCTACAGCTTCACATCAGGACCTGCAGTACTTCACACCACTTATCATGAGGGTTGTAATCAGCATCTGACAAGGGCAGGAACATGTTTATAGTTGGTTAAATTTTCTTTAACACCTCCCTTTTAAGAAAGAAAAAACTTTTTAAGATGTTATACTGTGAAGAACTGTCTTTCCTTTTTGAAATCTTTATCAGCTTTCAATATCTAGGTGCTGGGAATTCTGAACATTCATCTTTGCAAACTACCTCAAGCTCAGACAGACTGGATGGATAATGTTTTTGAAGACTAATTATAAAGTCTTACCAAAGATTTGCAATTAAATTTAGATTTGGACCTTGACTGGCCTAAGACATGGATGGACATGCTTTGATGAGAATCATTCCATTGGCCCTCTGGCTGTATGTCTAGAGTTGTTTTCCTTCTGAAAGGTGAACCTTTATCTTAATCTTAGGTTGGTTTTCCATTTTCTTCCAGTAGTTCTCTATATTCAGTCTCATCCAACTACCTATCAATCCTGACCAGCTTTCCTGTCCCTAATAAATAAGGGCATTGGAATTCACAGATTAGCAGATTTAATGTTAGTTAATGACGCTACTAACACCACAGAAAGGATGGTATGCACAGGGTAAAAGCAATTAGTCTTTTTCCACAGTTTTTATTATGCAGGCCAAGATTTTTTGGTGCCATCATATTTGATTCTACTGCCCCTCCAGAGTTATTATCATCATCCTGGCTGTTTCTATGTTCATTCATCTCTAAATATTTTTGTACAGCCAAGTTACAGTATGTTTGCACTTGTGCCACTCTTTCCACTTTCAAATGATGGATTTTGAGGAGTCAAAACCTTTGCTTGAAATATCGTATTATAACATAGCTAATCTTTAAACTTGTCCTTGTGCTGCTTCTTATTCATTAATGTTCTCTAGAAAACTTTACAAAGCAGCTTAATTAATGTGGAGATAAAATCACAACTACTAAACTGGTGATTTAGTGACTTCTGAAGGCAATCGTTGCACTTGATTTTGTTTTGAGTTATCACAGCAAAGGGGCTGAATACATATGAACTGCACACTTTTGAGATATTTATTTGTAGAAAAACATTTTTCATTCCGATTTACAATCATGCACTGCATTGTGTTGATCCTCCAGAGAAAACTTCCTATGAAAAATATTAAAGACAAAATATTTAAACTTTGCAAGACACAATATATGCTAAAGATTTTAAAGCTGATAAAACTTTCTTGAGAAATTAAATTTAAAAAATGCTACAGAGTAAACAGAACCACATTTACCTGGACTCCTATGGAAAGTTTATTTCAAAAGATGAGTTTGTCCACAACCACAAGCATCTTTACAAAACAAAATTAGTTTGTTTTTTTCTTCTTTGTTACCCAAATTGATTTAACACAAGCCTTTGATACAGAGTCATTCTTTCAATTAGATTTTCATTTAGCACATGTAATTATTTGCAGTCTCTGAACTCTGACCCTGCAGGAAACACATTTTAAGCAAAGGATTCATTTTTATTTTTATTTTATTTTATATTTTTTGTAGAGAAAATCTTGCACTTAATTCCAAAGTATTTATTCATCTGGAAGACAATTTATATGAATATAGAAAAATATAGGATTTGTGTTATTTTAGATTACCTTAATTGGATGTAGTATATGTTGCCAAAGGTAAGAAAGATATCATTAATGTGCTCTAAAATAAGAAAAAAAATATCCAAATATAATCTTTTTCCCTTGAAGCTCTCCCATTTTGATATACCAACTGCACCCCCTGTAGCAATAGCGTGTGTGTGTGTGTGTGTGTGTGCGTGTGTGCGTGCGTGCGTGCGTGCGTGTGCGTGTGCGTGTGTGTGTGGATACATGTGTAATTAAAATCAGGCAGTAGCTTTTGACAGCCTGTAATAACAAACTTTTATTTTTACGCTGATGAAGGCTGCCTCTGAAAAAAACAAAAACAACGTTGTGCTGAGTGGTTAAAAAAAACCTGGGTGGGTGGCCAGTCAGAGAATCTACATGTTATTTGGTACTTAACCTTTAGTATTCAGAGAACATCATAAACACAGTTTTCCTTGGTATTCAATATAAGATCTAATAAGTAAATTGTTGTACTTGTACTTGTAATTGTACTAATTTAAGCATTCTTTACAGGCAATGTTAGCATGAGTAAAATCGCTCTGTTGTGTGCACACTGTACATGCAAACATCTGAGAAATCATTAACATAGAACATAAATAGGACTAGTCTAATAATGGAGCCTTTGTGCAACGCCTACAGGGCAGTCAAGACGGGACAATTCATTCCAACCAAAAATTCTTACAGGCTGATATCTGTTTAATGAAAAATAATTTTCAAACAATCCACATTTTGTTTAACAGCACTGCTTAAAGCACTTCACTGAGACATGTAGGAAACCAGTGGACAAGATATCATTTTATATATGACTAAAAGTAATTTTGAGAATATTTCAGCTGTGAAAATCAAGATGGGATCTTTTTTCTCTATCAGAGATTAGGCATCTCTTCTCTACAAAGATTTTTATCTGTTATAAATATTTAGAAGATATAATGCATTGTTTAAGCTTTGACTGACTAATGCCAAATATCCTTTACATTTCTCAAACTGGAACAGCAGCTTTACAGTCAACCTCAGTTATGAACTTAAACATCAGGGGATGCTAAACTAACACATTTCATAAACATATGGCAACATATAGTTTTAGTTAGGTGCCTCCTGTGTTTTGCATCACACACGTCACATGCTTGCTGAGTCTTGGTTTATTAAACATTCAGCTGCAGCTGCACATATCAGCCCCAAGAGAGAAGTATGTTCAAGTAAAACATATATATCATCGTTATCAGTTTTGCTGTATCCGAAATAACCCAGAAGCAGTTATAACCTGAATACTAAAGGTGCTTCTCCAAAAAAGCTTCATTAGATAGGAAAAACTCAGTTTGTCTGTCAGCTTCCATTTTTCAAAACAAAGAAATTTGTAAAAGACATTTCTAATTTATTCAAGCAGTTCACAGATAATTTTAACTGTGGTAAATCTGTCCAGTGTTACAATCTGAAGAGCTTTAATGCTGGAAAACATTTATGTTATGTGGTAAATTATGTGGTTTATTTTTCATAAAACAGCCATCCATGAAAAATTAATAAAGACTATAAGCATTGCTGTTCATATTTTATCTTCAGTAGTCAGCAGACATTAAAGAGCATCATGGAAAACTGCTGATATGATTCTATAAAACCTTTTATGCCCCAATGTTATATTTTCTAGAAATAAAATTTTAACAATTCACTAACAGTTTAGTTTTAAGTTTAATTTAGCATTTTAGTGTACAGAAGGAATTGAGTTATGAATCTTTGCCTGCTATAAGAATTGAAAATTCTTATAGTTAATTCCAAATACAGAATTAACATGAAAGGATCGTCAGCATGGTTTACTGATGTGATCCATTTTCAGGGCATTATTTACCCTATGCCTGATGATTAGAATGAAATCAGAGATAAAACAGGTCCCTGTTTTACAAATTGTTGGTGCATCAGGAAACTGAATATGAAGTGAAAAACATTTTTCAAACCTACATAGAGCTAAATGTTTTTGACCTAACAACTACAAGATTCTGACAAGATAAATATAAGCATGAATACACACTGAAACAAAGGCAGACAAAACAGAAACAGTCAACTTGCAAGTCAGACAGAGAAACCGAGAAGAGAAGAAGTGACATAAAGTAAAGAGAAGACGGGGGGGGGGACAAAAATATACACTGGGGTTGAAAAGATGCAGGTAAAACTTGTTCCAGGAGCAGACCAGATCTCTGACATCTGAGAACTTAGGCTACCAAAATAAGACATCAGCTAAAGCGTATTTCTGTCAACTGGACTTAAGAAATAAATTTGCAATACAAAAGAAAATATGCTTAACTGCAATTTCCATTAATAACAGTACTTAAAGTTGGTTCCACACTGGAAACAGAAAAATAATTAACTCTTTTAGAGCACAACATATTGAAGCTTCAAGTGTCGAGATGAGAAGCTTATTAAAGGCTCATAGGGAGTATGTGGAAATAAACCTGTAAACAAAATGTAAATGGTACACAGACCTATTGACATGAAATGTAGTCCGGGCATTGCCCAACTAATTCAATTAGCTCAAACAAAGAAATCAAAACCAGTGAGTCCATAAAATATGAGCTCAAAAGTGAAATGACCCACGAAGAGAGTATTGATCAGAAAAGCTTCTAAAAGGCAAGGAAAATCAAGAAGACCACTAAAATACGCCAGTATTCATGCCTCCTTTATATGCTAGTTGACATAAGATTTTTAATGCATCACACTAGAATCATGACGATGGACACAAGCAAAGAACTCTGGATTTCTGCAACCTACGGGATGAAATCTAGTACCTCATTGGTGCAAGGCAAGCAGGTATCAACTGCACCACCAAGCCGGGGTTTTAACAACTCTGCTTTTGCAAAACATGCCAACAACAAGAGGATCTAATGGGTACAGACATATTTGCAAACTTTTTTATACTTCAACAAGCTCAAACCTGTGGTGAATAGAAAATCTAGACAAGATAAGGTACATTTCATAGGAGTTATGTTAATGGATTCAAAAGAATAATCAGACAGTTGAGGAGCTATCAGAAAACTACACATCTGGATTGGCAGAGGGAGTTTATCCATTTAAACTACAGGCAATTTGCTACACATCGATGCGTGTGCACATCATAAGACGTCTTTACTGAAGAAAAAGTATATTGCATCCTCCTTAAGGTGTGTGTCAATTAAATATTACTTCCTATGGTCAAACAAGGCCAAAATGTAACTCTACAGATAGAATTTCACAATCCAGATTCTTGACAATCCTGATTCTTGAAGATGAATTGGTGGTGTTTTGTTTGTTTTTTTTCTTAAGAAGTAAACTTGATTCTACACACACTCACAGATGGTTTCAGAGAAAGACAATAAAACTGCAAGAACTGTCTGGACAATCACCTGGCTTGACTCTATTTGAAAATGCTTTGGAAAGATGATAGTCATAGAAAGAATTGAAGGTCGGAGTGCATAGAAGCATTGTGTTTGAAGACAATGTTTGAAAGAAGAAATCAAAATAACTCCTGAGCAAAGCATGCAACTCATTTCTCATGAATTCATGCATTTCTTGAGAGGACAGGCGATGTCTTCTCAAGTTGTCATGCACCACCTAATATCACATAGCTTAATTATAATGATGTCCAAACCACTGAACAACTAAAGACTAAGGGGGAAGAAAATAGGCTACATCAGTCAGAAGCCAGCATGTAGAAGCAACAGGCAAAAAGAGTTCACAGGCCATTCTGGCTGTAGACCAGTCTGGCTGAGCAAAGATCCCCTTGGGACTCTTTCAGGACGCAGGTTGGAATAGTGAAATGGAGAAACCTCTACGGATTGAACAGATGGCTGGTGGCCAGAATGAAAATGGAACAGAAGCAGAGGCAGCTCATGGTACCTGCATGTCCAGGACAGCAGAACCCACTTAAATTAGAGGACCAGGATACAAACAGGCCTTTTGGTAGAATCCAGTGTAATATATGACATCTCGTGTTAGTAGAGGCAAGTCTGGCTTGGTTTTGCCAGAGCTGGGAAGTTGTTTTGGCATAGGAAGTCAGAGAAGACGTGAAGATTGGCTGGGGTTCAAAAAGGCAGTAAATACTTGGAGAGATTCATATGACAGCAATAAAAATAATAATAGGGAAGAACATAATGGCACAAAAGCATACAAAGATACTTGACGAAACCCTGGGAGATTAAAAATGCAGTAAAGAACCTTATAATACATTGTCGGTCCAATAAATACCTGTGTGCAAAATGTCTAAATACATTTAATATTATTTATAATCTAACAAAGCTTTTACTGAAATAGTAAACAACATGCAGTAATAAATTGTCCTCATTTAGATATCTTTCAAAAAATAGATGCAGATTAAATTACTGGGTTGTGTCTTTATTCCTGGTGAAGAACAGAGCTACTCTAAATGTTTAACAGGCAAATCTCTTTTGTCAGATTATATGTGCTTTTTGTTGTTATGTTGCAGTATGTCGGTCCAGTCTTATACGCTGACAGTCTGATTTTCTTAGGTAAAAGTTACATTTACACATCAAGTATTTTCTCTTTTGCTTCGCTCTTTTACCTGAACTGTTCATCAACAGATAAATTTCATCTACATGCACTGGGGAAATATTTGCCACATTTGTCAACACTTGATTGCTCTGAAAGTCAAGTTTTGTTGTGCCAATTTAACAGATGAACCTTTACACTTGGAGGAAAATAATTGTTTTATTTCAATGCCATTTCCAAATGATATTTTATTAATTTATTCTTCAAAGCACTCCAACTTAAAAAACCCCAACAATTTCTAAAACTTATCTTATAGGCTTAATACTATGTTAAAAGTTTTGTTAAAAGTAATATAGTGCAAATATAGTTCACACAGACAACACAGCCTGTTGGCTTTGTGAAGGAAAAATGGACACATGATTTCAAGACAAAGAATATTTTTTAAAAGACTGTTTTGAAGTTTGTATCTTCAAACAGATTGTGGAAGAATTTGCATAAATTGTCTTCTATAATGTATCAATTACTGATAAAATATTTATGATTAGTGGGACGCAATTATTCAAATGTTTTTTTTTTTTACATCAAAGCAAATCTGTGTTTTTAGGCTATGTCACACTTGAGATATTGAACAAAATATTTCGGTAAAGAAGAAGTGTAATATGAGAGAAACAATATGACTGTTTTCTGAGCAACAAGCCATTGAACCAGCAGCACAAGAAGATAAAGGATATAACTTTCATCCATGCTGCCAGTGATATGTCTCTGTGTTGTTGTTTTTCCGATGACTGTAAATCATATCGTTGAACAATGAGGAAAAGCCCAGATGTTGATGTCACATTTGAGTAATTGGAGCCACTCCTGTGAATGTATTTTAAAGGGGACGTATTATGCAAAATTCACTTTTTGCATATTTCTGTTACCTAGCAACCCCAAGTCAACCCCAGCCCCTCACCTGGCAACCCAGTCATACATATTTTGGTCAAAATTGTGTGATGAAAGGCTACTCAGTGAGAATTAAGCCATTGTTTCAAAAGCAGATTGGAATTTGCAAATGTACAAAGGGACAATGACTTTCATCTGATGATGGTAGCAACAGTGGTAGGAGTTCATCCTGTAATAGGTAGGTTGCTGGATCCAACCCCGTCTCTCTCAGTTCCGGTGTCCTTAGGCAAGACATTTAACCTGCTGGTGGTCAGAGGTGGCGCTGGTGTATATGGCAGTCTCACTTCTGTCAGACTGTGGCTACAGTGTAGCTTATCAGCATGTGAATCTTTGTGTGAATGGTTTACAAGTACAGGCAAGTCACCATGACATTGCAAGTAAAGAACATTATGTAGAATTATTGAAGCAACATTCAGACATCAGCCAGGAAGTTAAAGCTTCAACACAAATATGTCTTCCAAAGGGACAATGACACCAACCATACAGCCAAAGTGGTAAGAACAAAGTCAATGTTTTGACATGGTCATCACGAAACCCTGATCTCAGTTCTATTGAGAGTTTGTGGGCAGATGTGAAAGAGCATTTGTGAGGCGCACAAACCTGACTCAGTTCCACCAGTTCTGGCTGAAGGAAAAAAAGTCAGAACTCCAGCAAACTACTGAGAACCATGTTGAAGAAAATCCAAAACATTTAACCACTCTGACAGTTCAAAGGTAACATTACCAAATACAGAAGAAATGTATGTAAGGTTCTAATTTTGAAGACATTAATAAACATATTTTTTGGCATATTCGTCTCTCATTATTTGCCAATTGTGAATGTTGATAATTCTGGTTCACGGGTCAAAAGTGACCCACTAGCATGTTTAGCTGTAGAAAAAATACCGTAAACAATCTTTAAACCATTTAAACAGCAGAAAAAAGTTCTAAGTTCTAAGAAAAAAGTTCTATGTGTATGTATTACACATTCTGTGTAATACATACACAGAACGTACATATGCATTCTGTGTATGTATTAGACACAGGCAGGTGAGGCACAGCCTGTCATCATGGAAAAATAATATATAATGATAAAATAATTTATACTGCTATTTTCACCCTGTGTTTTGTACTATAGGCACCTATTTTTCATTTAGCTTAACCAATTTTGATTATTTTTTCTTCAAAATCGCTGAATTTTCGCATTTTCCTATTCAAATGCTCGGAAGCAAAGCTGGTGAGGCAGCAGCGAGCTGAGCTTCACCTGGGATTGATCAACCTCTCTAACTGCACTGGCTGCCATTCTATGACAACACGCTCCTCCTGTCTGTACGCCACCAATAAAATGGCTAAAAAACTTTTAATGTATAAACTGATTTTCCATAATTTAGCTTATTTTAAGTTAAATAAGCTTAAAATAAGCTTATTTAGCTTATTTTAAGACATGACCAAAAAACACTAATGCACAGTGTTTTTTTTTGTAACCAACTGTGTGTGTAACGCAATGGTGGGCCGTCAGGGCCGCAAGGCCTTCTCTGCTGGCCTAAAAATATCTGAATCACAGACTGATGTTAATTATATTTTGTCCATGAATAGGTATTAAATAATTCCAAATGGTCTGTCCGCTTCCTTTCATTGCTAGCCCCCTGGTTGCGCTGCTTCCAGACGTGTATTTTCATATTTAAGCATTTAACCAATCACATTTCAGC